>WOGO01006568.1:0-11683 GCA_015342085.1 Leptinotarsa defecta | reverse complement strand
AAGAACAGCTGATGAGAGGGGTGTTATGTAAACAAACATGTGTACCAACTGTTGGTGATGAAATATTTCATTTGTTGAAAACTCAATATACATATATATAATATAATGATACTATATCTTGAAAACAAGAGCTAATATATAATTTTTATGGTCACTTTCGGTTTTAACACGTGGAAATACATTAAAATCATCTAATTTCAACCCCGAAACAAAAACTTTGTTGTGTTGTGTTATAGAAACGTTATCATTATTACACTCCACAAACATAAAAATTAGGACGTCACACATTTTCCCCTGAGCCCTCCAAATGAAAACCTGTTATTATCTTTCGAGAAGATAAGTAGTGGCCATTGTCCACCTTCTATGCCCGTTTGTTCATTAGTTACATGATACTGTAATGTTTGGATATTTTTGTATACGATTTAATATCCTTGACCGGAAATGAGGGTTACTCACTCACAATAAGCTGTTACATAATACAAGATGATAATTACGACCAACTTTCATGTTTTACACATAATTTGACTAGAAGGTAAATCCCGAGCGGAAATGGACAGTTTTCAATTGTACATTTCACCTAAACACCAGTGGGCAGTATCATATTTCAAAATAAATTGTTGAATCCATATGTTATCTACCTGCCTCTCCAGAAATAATATAGAAAGATAATCCGAGATGTGTTCCGCATTATTATTCATCCTTTTATAAAAAACTTCACGAAATTTCATAAACAAGTTGAAAGTACTTTTGAATAAGGTAACTTCGAGTATTCTGAACAGTCAATAATAAGCCACTTCCTGTCTGTTCAATGAGTCGTCTAGAAATACTACTTACAATGACCCTTTGTGCGATTTTTTCTCTTTCAAGTAACTTCATTCATAATCGAGTACCTACACCTTGTGGGCCACCCTCCAAGCACTTACGATAGTAGAGCCAAACAAAAGACAAATGCGTGTGGATTTCATAGACGTACGATTGTATTGAAGGTCACCATTTTTGTGAGATTTGGTTGAGTTTTGCAAGTTATAATTTAATTTTTAATGATCGTTGCACAACTGTTACGAGAAATTAAGTGGTTTGAAAACTACACAAACTTCTAATGATCTTCGAGAAGGTGTAAGAGATCTGAAAGATTTGCAAGAAATACAGAATTGTAAACTATTTGATAGCTAATTATCTGATCATAAGTGTTACAGATATTGTAGGTATTATCAGATGTTCCATAGCGACTTGTTAATAGTCCCAGTTGTCCTTTTCGCCTAAGAGACATCAATACTTTTGGATTATTTGCAATTATTTCCCATAATGTTTTATTATGTTCATTATCCCCATTTCGGTCATACCTAATCGAGGTCATGATGTGATGACAATCAATTTGTAACTCTTAGTCCAAAACTCTTCTATAGCAGCAAACGGTTCTTCCCAATTTGCAATGTCTAGGTTTAAAATAACAGTTCATGGATTGAATGATACGCACAATACTCAGAAGGGGCAAATATTGAATGCATGAAGAAATATATTGAACTTTGACCTCATTTATCTTGAAGAGAACAAGTATTTATATCACAGCTTCAATACCAAACTACCAGTTTTCTCATCTATGTTTTATTTGGACCTACTTTTGCTACATGATTTTTGGGAATTTGCTTTCCATTTTACACTTCAAACTACCGATTTTCTCTTCACCACTACTCTATTCCACCAAATATATTGTTTGAAAGATATTTGCATCCTTTTGATCCGTGTCCTGATTATACACACTCGGACAAGAACAATAACCTTCTGTACGGGTATATATTCTCAAGGTTTAGGGGAAAAGGCATAGTTCCGTAAAAACTTTTATAATCAAATAAATGATTTCAACTGATCAGACTGTGTAGGGTTCATGGAGTTAATTTTTTCTCTCTTCACATTGTACCAAAAACCTCATGTCGAATCTCCCACTTTCATGAATTATGAAAACCACATCAGGTTTATATCTGACCGAGAATTTGAAATTTTTTATTTACAACAATGGCGGACCTTGAATCAACTCTAATGTCTTGTCGGAATGATTCGATTATTGAAGATGATACGACTGTACTCAACGTTCATTATTAAGTTTCACAATTATTGAAATATCCCCCTTTTCATGTTTTCGTCATACTTGTGGATTTCCTAATTTTTGATAGGAGTGAATGTAGTTTTTTCCAGTAACTTCATATTTCATTTCTATTTTTCCATTAAAGCATTGCATTTCTGCAATGTCTATCTGTCTATTTCTATCATGTTTCTGTATAGTGTGATATTGTATTTGTTATTTCGTAATACATCTAACTACTTTCGTGGATGTTTGATTTCGATTCCTCAGAGTATTAATATATATAATATATGATCATTACGATAAGGTTATTTTCTTCTTTGACTTCAATTCAATTTTTTGGAAATAATTTCATTTTTAAATTGAAAGGGTATATTTTTAGGAAAGATCAATTTTTGGGAAAGAAAGTTTTTGACTTTCTACCTATTTCACTGACATACGAAAAATTTGGATCATCAAGTACTTGATCTTAATTTATTACATCATTTTTCTCTTCATAGTTTTGGTTGATATTTCATCATCTAGATTACCTAAAGCTAAAGGCTCCGCCAAAATATGGAAATAGAAGTTTCGAGAGGAATTTTTGAAACTGATCGTTACCTTCCTTTCTTTGGAAGATTCCTACATTTTTTGTATTGAGATGGGGAAGTGAAAAGCCAAACACTTTCTTTCCTTTCATTTTGTTTACAGGTTATATTTATTTGGCCTCATATTTGCTCCTGAATCCATTGTAATTCAGAATTGCCTTATATATTGTCTTACTGTTGATATATCTTTATTTAACAATACATTCCATCTTTCTTGTGTATATTTTTGTAAATTATATTTCATTTTCAGTTATTTATAAAATAATTTTGATTTGATTCATATGTAGCAGAGATGCATATACCTGACAAAATTGACTGTTTTATTGGGAAGAACCATTTCACAGAAATATCATTTAAAATAATTTGGATGATCGAGTTTTTGCAGCTAAATTAATAATACATTTGTTGCAACTTTCAGAAAATGAGTGTTGTTCTTTGGAAGCCAGAAGTAATATAACATATAAAGTACCACAGTTATGAATTTTAAAGAATAGAATTGTTTTTCAACATAACTTTATATTTCATCAAATTTCATACCTTCTTCCTCAATTCGAATTTTCTATGAAAGAAATAATTTTAGAGTTAATAAATCTACCTATTTGACAGATATACGAAAGATTTCGATCAACATGTACTTGATTTTGATTTAGTACATTTTTTTTATAGATTTGGTTAATTTTTAATCATCCACGTGACCTAAAGGCTTCGCCACGTAACCCATTCACGAATTGTGTCACCTATTTTTATCAACAACGATTAGAAGAATCCTTCTCAACAAAACAAAGAACTTTTACCTGGTGAAAAGTACAATGAATTGGTAAAAACTTGTCCTTGGCCTGAACAATTTCGAAAGAAGCAGAAAAGCTTATGGGCGGTTTTTATATTCAATAGACATATTGATTGATCAGGTTCGAATGATGAGAATTGGGTTGGAATTTGATATCCCCATTATTATATCGCAATATAGGATTGTATACCTGTTTTTGACACTTGCACTACTTTCTCCTAAAGAGAGCAGAACATCTGTCGTTTAATAAGATATTCATTTTTCAAATAAATAATCAAACTTTCAGAACCAGTTTTGAGTTTACTTTCGTTTTCATGTCGGTATCACCTTCTTAGAATACAAAAACTCAATCGCTCTCTTTGAGAGTCATCAAGTTATTAACTGAAACGATATGATTTGTGTCAAGAAAAGCTGGAAAATATTTTTTATATTCCACTCCTCATATGAGATGTTTCTATAATAATGTATTCAAAATACTTATAGATACTTTCCCTTAAACCGATGAAATGATGGAAAAATTGAAGGCTGAGCCACCAAAAACAGAGTTTTAAAGGGAAAAAAAGCTTCTTCCCAACAGGGATAAAACTGGAAGCCATGAAATCAACATCAAAACTTTTGTGATGCTCTTTTTCGAATCTTTGGTGTAGCGATGAATATTACTGGATTTTTTTAACATCACCAAACCGTTATTTCAACACCTTGACACTTGTTTCGATCACCAAGTGATCATCTTCAAGAGAAAGATCAGTTTGATCTTCCCCTTGAAGATGATCACTTGGTGATCAAAACTATGTCCATCCAACAAACAAAGCAACCCAAACAACGATAGATAAGTGAACAAAGTATGATCATCTCGCGCATTTGCATCTATTGTATGAAATAAACAAGCCTCCTTAAGCTTGCCAATCAGATTTAACTGCAATTGGCTGGTGAAATCATTGCTTCAGGTATATCGCTACAGTGTCGGAGTGATCAGTTATGTCATTTCGAAATCAAAAACTGTTTACCCGTTTTTGTTTCATTCATTATTTGAACTTTGAATAATCCTGATATAATGATTATGCTATTGATTTGTTTTTTCTGTTTTCAATCTGTTTTTCCGTTAACCAGCTGTCGCACTCCTACGAACGACAACCCACAAGTCGAAACTTGTGCGAGCTGAGGATTAACGAGGTCTTACCTTTTAACGTGTGATTCCTAACACGGGTTGGACGATAGCAAGTGAAGATCGGTCGTTCAGACTAGGGCTTGAACCACTGATCAACACGGCAGTCAATTCGAGTTAGTGAACAAAGCACCCACACCGAACCGCTTGGCTACCGAATTCTACTAAGACGATGAAATGAGTAGGTATATATATCAAGTAAAACTCAGCAATGCAATGAACAAATACAAGAGATCGAAACAAAAAACAATTCCTTTTTTCAAAAACTACACCTCACGATTTGATCTCCACAAACTTTATTTGAAAAGTATATCACAATATGTTTCGCTAGCACAGTAGCTTTGTCAAGTGATTTAGCAAAGCTACTGTGCTAGCAAAACATGTTGTGATATATTTTTCAAATAAAGTTTGAGGAGATCAAATCATAAGGTGTAGTTTTTGATATTACTATGGATCTTCATCAAGTAACGGCTGAATCAATCAGAAAAAAACAATCCCTTAAAGTTCAGACTACACAGCAGACTACACTGCTGAATACCAGCAATTTATATATTGTCTTCAGAAATATCAATATCATAATCTAAACTTATTAGTATAATGAAATATTCTTAATTCGAATCGAATGTTTATTCTGAATAGTAACAATTTCATTGAAACCGAAGAGAATACGCGACGTACAGTTAATGCGTCTAGGCGTTTCAAGTAAGTCGGAAGATCACATGTTAAGGCACGATCGATTTAAACAATGAAATCCTATTGGTTCTACTTTCAGTTATTATTATTCTTGTTTAAATTTCTTTTCATTCGGATAATGAAAATGATTCAATCTGTGAATTAAAATTTTGTTCTTATGTCGACCTAAAAATGTTCTTAGAAGAATGTCGTTCCCTTCAAATTCAAACTTTGTTATTTTTTAGCAATACCAATAGAACAATCAGCAATAGATAAAAGCACTCGTTCTTTAAACTTGTAGCTCTTGTGGAAGAGCAATTGAATGATGACTTGTCATCATATAAATTGAACTTCGCCTTTTATCTTCTTATAATAAATGAACTGTACATGATTAACTTGCTTTAAATGTATTAGAACATAACAAAGATGATATTATTGTTATTATTATTGTTATACTGGTTGTTCTCATGGTATTGATGCACTGCATTTTTGATCAAAAGTGAATATTTATCGATGAAATTTTAAGGTCTTGTGGATAACTTTCAATAGTGTATTGCCATTACGATCAGGTTCAGTTATACAAGGTGGTTGAAACATCGAAAACTCTCACTACCTTCAGGAAAGTTGGACATAATTTTAATTATTCTCAAAAAAAAAATCTGTTTCAAAATCTGTTTTTCCGTTAATCACCTGCCGCCCCTATACGAACGACAACTCTCAGAAGCTGAGAAACTTGTGCGAACTAAGGACTAACGAGGTCTTACCTTTTAACGTGTAATTCCTAATACAAGTACTCTATATAACTCCTGGTCTCTCTCAGTTCCTATGTTATTGAGAAACACATCCGAATCAGAGATGCAAAAAAGAGGAGAAGGAAAAATATAGTTATATCATGAAGTGATCACGTTGCATTTAAATTCATTGTTTCATAAAAAGAAATTCAGATATTGGAGTTCAGTAATGATTCAATTGAAGGGTAGTGATGTGATATATTTGATAATATTATTTGTATGAATTAGTGTTGGAAATGGCAAAACATTTGTTGATGTTTGCAAGCTTAGAGCTCGACAAAGTTTTCAATTTACTTAGGAACTGTGGAATTGATTTCAACAAATTTCAATTCGAAGTTGAAAACTTGCATTTTTCGAACGTGAATCTTATAATATTGATGAACATGTTCATATCTTACTCTAATTTTAGTGGCTTAAAAATTCAAAAGGACCATGTAATAAAAAATAACGAAGGAGACTTCTCTCGAAAAACCTTGAAATATATCCAACAGGAAAAACATTAGAAAATGTATAACTCGAAAACTAAATGATGGGTGATTCTAATGGGTCTTGAAGTTTCCTACCTGAAAATATTTTTATGTTTCCGTTTTCCACCCTGTTTGTACTTCGAATTTTCGAACATTTTTTTTTTCACTTCATTCATGTTTGTGAAGTATAGATATTTTTGTTTCGAAAAATAAAATACAATAACCTATTTTATTTAGTTTAATTGCTGCACACTTTATATATATTTCTATGGATTGGTGATGTATAATAATACCAGAATTTTCAATATTCTTTATTTTCAATTTGAGTTACGTATAAAATGACTGCTCCATTTTTTTCAGCGTACATACATTGAATTCCGTTATATATCAAGAGTTGACTTTGAGAGTGTGTGAATCAATCACAAAATCGCATATTTTCGAATTTACTTAACTGGCCAATATTTTCATATCGTTACATTGATTTTTCTTTGATCTGAAATTCAACAAGAGTCCCAAAAACACAATCCCGAAAATAAAAACGTGTTATAATACCCACAAAAGCATGATTTCAGGTTCCCTTTCAAAAGGCGGTAGATCTCAAGGCACCGACACCCTTCTGCAAGGATGATACTCATAATCTTCATCCTTACACAAATCCCTAATAGCTGTGAATGTCCATCGTGAGCCGACGCTCTTTTTTTGTCTCTTGGTGTGAGTTTCGGAAAGGATTTCGTGAAGTTCACACCTGACTGCCGGTGATTTTTGTGATATTTATCTCCGCTTCAGAGATTCTGTAAAACATTTTGTTGGGATTATTTTCTTCGAAGGTGTTCATTTGAACGCCTGAGAAGTGAGTACATCTGCATAATGGTGTAGTATGAGAATTGTGATCATTTGTTTGGTATTAGTTTGGAAAAAGAAATGTGCCTCTTTTCATGAGAAATTCTTCTGAGGTTTTGGTTTGGTGAATAATAGACCAGCTTTAAAAACAGATCTAATATACCTAACAGTACATTTCGCATTCAGGCAGCGGTTTATTTTTCTTCCGCTGTTTTATTTACATACATACAGCTTGTCAAATGTAGGAAGAGCTTTCTGAAGTCAGTTATAGTGATGTGCGTTCGTTAGAGAGAGAGATAGAGAATTCTCAAGTCTCTTCCAAGATTTGATAAACTGTAAGTACATGAAATACTATGCCGCAATAATGACAATTGCAAGTATCAATGAAATACTTGAATGTTTATTAATGTCCACAGTCGAAAAAAAATCCATCTTTCTCAGAGTTCTATCGCAACAAGGACTATTCTCCCAGATTTTCTCAGAACTGGTTTGAATTAAAATTCAAAATTAAAATTCAAACCAGTTTTGGCGACTTGATGAAGACTTTGGAAATACAATTCGGAAAGACATCAAACAAGGATAACACTATGTTTTGTAAATCTATCCAAAAAAAGAAACTACATGAAATACATCAAAATGACTATGGAGGTAATGGAGTCAACAAACGAGTACAAAATTCGAAAAATATATTTCGAAGTTGTCACGAATTCTACCTTCAGAACTCGAATAAATTATTGAGAAAGAAGCTTCTTTACTTTCTACTTCTCCATCTTCATACAAAACATTGTAGTAAATTTCGGAAGAAAGAAAGAAAATCAAAAGCTCTCTCGAAACAATTACTATCAGATAACAATTGAATTCCACGAAAATCAGTTGTTCCTATTCGGTTTGAATATAATGACTATTTCCTCTTGTAATCTAAGGATATTTTGTAAGGATATATTGTTTGATGGGGTAATGAGACAGGTGTCTTATTCCGAAACTTCGGAGTACGTCCTTGAGGATGAGAGTGTTCCATGTATATGAAATTTCATATCGCCACTCTTCAATTTTATCATTCCATAGATAGGTAGATAGTCATAGAGAAAAAACTTCATAACTTTTGGATTTAAAAGGAAGTTACAATACAGGCCGTTTCTTTTATCATGTGGTAACATTGCAATATTCTAAACCGTATCAGACGATTAAATGGGTAAAAGGTTTTTTCGTTTTTTTTTAAAGAATTGTTATTTCGGAGACTAACAAAAATTGAAAAGGAAAATGTTATTGTATTTGAAGTGTACTATGACGATGTAATAATAAATATTCGATAAAACGTTTCGTGTCAACATGGCCACCATCTTTTTTTTTAATACGGACCTGTCTTTTTTATTACACATATTGATAAAGCGATACATTCACAATCCAACGGTATATCATATTTGATATTTTTATAGCGTTCCATTTGAAATAACTACCATATTTTATCATGAAATTTTGGGAAAAATGAAAGCAATACGGAAAATCAAAGCTAGATGGCAAACTACATTGAATGCTCGAATTTACGACCTCTTTGTTGAATGCACATAAGTTGACAATAATTTCTGTGGCAATTTTCTAGCATAATAGGTGTCCTAAATGAAATGAATAAAAGCACTTTTGTCTAAATACAACTGGAAAATTTTATTTATACGATCGGTTTTGGGTTTGATCCCATTATCAAGTATAATCAAGTTTTACACTGGAAAATTTTATTTATACGACCGCTTTCGGGTTGGATCCCATTATCAAGTATAATCAAGTTTTATACTTGATAATGGGATCAAACCCGAAATCGGTCGTGTAAATAAAATTTTCCAGTGGTATTTAGACAAAAGTGCTTTCATTCATTTCATTTAAGTGATCATGTATTACCATAAAGAAAACAAGTCATCAATCACACATACATAATAGGTGTAATACTAATACATGCATTTCTTATTTTTTGTTTGAGATCATCGATATCTGTACTTGATGTTGTACTTTATTCTTTATGCATCCCCAGACAAGGTGTAAGATCTGGGTATCGAGCTGGCCAGTAAATTGTTCCATTGCTTCCAATCCGTTTTCTTGGGAATATTGCATCTAAATTTTCACTTACTATTGCTGCATTATGGGGAGGAACACCGTCCACTTGAAAATATTATATTTCAGTGGCAATTCATCTAAGTAGCCGTTGAATTCATTGAATAAAAATGAAAATACATTTCACTATTCAAATGATCATCGTAAAAGAAAGGGCCAAGTTTGTTTGTTCCTGCAATTCCCAACGAAACATTTATTCTGAATTTTTCTTGGAAATTGGTTTCCGTATGTAAATGTTCATTTGTATTATTCCACCTATAATGGATATTTCTGTTAAATCAACCATTGTTGATGAATTTTCATTTGATTGTGTACATTTTTATGTGGTAATATTTGCTTACCTACAATATTTATTTGAAACGTATTGCCTTTTAATCCATGATAATAATTAGGCAATTTTCACAAAAAAAAAATTATGATATACCTTCTTCGGTAGTAATATTATGCAGCGTTCCTAAAATTATAGTTGTTTCAATTTCATAACGAATGTTTGGAGTACAAACTGAATAGAAAAGAGAGATTTTCATCCAATTCAATGTTCTTATGGAAGAAATTGTTTCAGTACTTGTTTTTGGTGTCATTCATGATTTACACAAAAGAGTTTATTTCGAACCTAATTACTTTCTTCCTTCTATAAGTTTCACACATTTTTTATGAAGTCGGAAAAGTAAAAAACCAAAACTTTTTACTAAATAATCTCTCTTTAAAATTTTACCTCTTTCAATTCCAATAAATAAATTGAATTAGCCAAAACAGAAATTCGTATGCAATTTTTTAATGATTAGAGAACAGAAAAATAGTATTCAATGAGAGAATTTGAATGTGACTATCGAAATGAGGAGATCTAACAATTTCAAAATACAGCTGCCGGACTGAGTCATGGCCGGTGAGAAGCCCCTCCCTCAATATGTGCAGTAGATGTGTAGAAATCTGTTATAATATTCGAGCCGTAAACCTGAAATTGCAAACGAAAGTTTCTATTCCTTTTTTCTCAATAATTTATTTGTCATACACACGGTAGCTATAGTTAATGCAGTATTAACGATTTTTTATTCCAACAAAGCAAAGAAAATCTTGTCTAATATTCAGAAAAGGAAGTCAAGTCCTGAAGGAAGAGTGTCCCGTTAAGATCGTATTGGTATTTTTTTCAATTAGATCTGATTTTGACAAGTCAAATTTACTCGAAGGTGAGATTGATGTTTTCAAATATATCCAGGTCTCTTGAAAATACCAGAGATGAGGTGTGAATTAACGTACTCAAGGATTTATACACAGACGTGTATAAATGTCAGGAAATTTCAGACACCAACTGCTTTCATATAAACATTAAAGAAAGAAATACTTTCGAAACAACTACTTTTATACCAACACAGAATTATAAAAAAACAATTTTCTCTATTCAGTTTGTAATTCAAATATTCATTATGATTGAATGGAACTGGCCGATACTTGATGAAAATCCATATTAAAAAACTAATTAATACACTTTATTGCATGATTTTCACTATAAAGAGTCTTACAAAAACCGCGACACATGTTTGGCTATACAATAGCTTTCTCAAGCATTCGAATATTTTCCAATTTTCTCAGGGGTATTCAACAAAGGTATTCTAGTGAAGAGACTTTTTTGGCCTTTTCATGACTTTTCACTATCTAGAATCTGAAAAAAATTGTGGGGGCAACTTTGTATATAGAGGGCAAACTTTCAGGTTAGTGCGTAAAATCAATTGATTAAAAATAGATGTATATATTCTTTATCAGTAACTTGTATCTTTCGAATAGTTTTTCCTAATTTGAATCTCTTCAAAACAAGTAACGAGTTATTTTTGAACAAGCATGGTTCTTTGACTCATAATGATATAACGAATCACTAGTATACACAGTAAGTAATGTATCATGTCAGTTTCACTAAATACATACTTCAGAATCGCAAAATCACTGTCGAAGCTCCTCGAGTATTCAAAATAATACCTGACTTTTGTGTACCAAAATACCTTTAAGTACGTAGTGATACTTGACACAATAGAAAATAAACTAGCGTATACTAGTGTGCTCCTTTCACGTTCGATACATGCGTTCATAGGCGTAACAAAATATTGACATTTTCAGGAAAATATGTGACACAAACTTTTTTAATGAAAGTCAAGTAAATTGAAATCAACATATTATTGTGTACTACATAATTGAATAA
>WOGO01006566.1:0-11683 GCA_015342085.1 Leptinotarsa defecta | reverse complement strand
TCCATGCTTGAATCGCTACGATACTCGTTCCATCCTGCGTCGATGACGTCACACGTTTCCCCCACTCCTGTTTGAACCAAAAATTGCAGAAAGTTTAACTCCATGAGAAAATACATGGGATTTTGCGATCGTTCCCGCCTTGTTCATCTACTGGTGCTTTTCAAAAGCTTGGAACACTGTTCCAAACTATAAAACTGCACACACCTCAACAACTTTTGATGCTTTATGAAGCTCAGATCAGACCTCATGTATGGAGCTCCGCCCCCATGCATACCCTGAAACTGCTGGATTCCATCCAGTAAAGAGCCATCCGCCTGATTGGAGAAGCGAATATCACTTGCGACCTTAACAGTCTGGAACATCGAATGAAAGTTAAATATTATTTTTCTCTTCTTTGGACTTTCACGGGAAGTGTTCAAGTGACTTGGTACATTTGATTCCACCAAGCGGTACATATCAGGAATACGCGACGGACTGTGGCTGCTTATCGTTTTGGGGTTCAACTCAGTTCACCTCGAACTTCACTGTTTAAGAACTCTTTTCATTTATAGAACGGCGTTAATGTGGAATAAACGTTTTTCCATATGCATTCAATCTCCAGCGATTCAAATCCAATGTGAATCACCTTTTTCGCAAAAGCACTGATCTAAGAGCACTTGAAGATTTTCCTGAAGTGCTTGTGTTTTGTTATTAAAAAAACAAAAGTTTCTATTATATATAATATTCAAATATATTATTCAACCCCACTATTTCATTTTTTATCAATATCTTCTGTTTTCAGTACATGATCAGATCCTTCATTGATAGAACATTGATTTTTAATATTATATAAGTTTGATAAAAGTAGAGAACAGGACACTTTTATCACTGGTATATTTCATGCAATAAAATAGCATGAATTGTATTTTTGAATGATAATCGAAGCAGCAAAACTAGATAAAGGAGATTTAAAATCAAGATGTCAAGATCATTATAGAATAATGCGTCTAAATCTCAAAACACCAAACCCACCTAGAAACAACCGTTTCAGTTTGTATAATCAATTAACTTTTTTTATAATCCAATTTTATCATATTCATTTCTGTTTCAGATTTTCTAAGCAAGTAAAGAAAGAAGTCATTACTCGAGATCACTCTCTTCGGCGAAATTCAGTCATGTAAGTGGACATAAATTTCATTATTATTTTGTCTACCTTCTTCACCGAACTGAAAGAGTAATTTGCTAATACATGTTTTCCTCATGAGTCGTTTTCCTAAATAAGTTAAACAAATATTAAACGAAAGTATTTTTATCCTCCGAAAAGTCAAGATTATCATTGAATACGGCAAGTTTCTGATAAATAGAGCATTTTTTTGTGAAAAATACTTTGATTCCACACAGTACCTCATCGGGATGAACTGAAAAGTTTTCTTTTTCTACACCTGCACAATTGAGGTTCTTCGACATTGACAACACTAGTCATTATATTCGTGTTTTGTGTATGTCATTTAATTACTGTCTATTCGCAATCTCTTCAGGAATGTCACGTGATAGATCTACTCCACCTTCAATTAAATACATTCTCAGGAGGAAAATATCTTGTACTCACAATATTTCAATTGAGAGCCGAGCATAGCCTGGTTTTATATTTGATTGTTATTAGTCTTGATTTTCGACATTTCATTGTCATTAGCCAAAAATAAGTCGAATATTTGGCATATATTTGAACCATTTCATCAATTATAGCTTTCAATCTAAATATAAAACCCTGCACCACTTAATCCTTATCGAATAGGTATGGCCAATTTTCATGTAAACCACAAAAATGTCGTAGATGCCATTAACAGGGGTAGAATGGAATTTAAAGAATAGACAGAAATTCAATGATTTCAACAAATTGATTAAAATCAATAAATTTCAAACTGTAATGACTTTGTGAAAGTCTCTTTAGTTATATCCGCGAGTTTTCAGGATTTCGTTAAAGTTCTGGTGATAATGACATGAATATTTTTTGTATTCGCAGAACGACGAATTACGATTCATTTCGATAATACGGCCAAGAATACTTTTATTTCGGCGCAAATAATTATTTATCCCAGTTTTCTTGATTCATTAGCAACTTTTCCCCACTTCATAAGCTATGCTGATGCCAGCGTTCGAAACGAAGCCTTTTTTACAGTTTGCCCCTATACCAATGATAGATAAGCTCACATTTTCTCCAAAAATACCTTTACACCTATTTTTTCGTTAAATTAGACCAAACTCTTAAATTAACAACTGTATTCAATAGTTCAATGAAATACTACTACTTATGGTTCAATTTATATACTCAAAAATTACAGTTATTCTACTATTTACTTCATTAATAAATCAAGCCATCACTTAATGCTTAAACAGCGAGACATTTATAAAATCAGTTACTAAAAACGTATCAGAACCGATAATAAAAACTGTAGACAAGAAATTATCCAAAATTTAAGAAACTCTCATCGTTGTACATGGTGAGCTGTAAACTCTTAAAGATGCACATGATCATAAAACCAATGATTTAAAAATAGAGCGAGAGCTGGCTGCAAAAATACTGGCCGATCAGTTAACAAAATGAAATGTTTTTAAAAGTTAGTATTTATATCTAGAATGACAAATATCATTGTGTGCCTGGGCGGAACTTGTTCATAAGTTTTATATGTGTTGTCTCTGGAGCTTTTTTCGTACAATAACTGTACCAATGGAGTAACACTTTCAAATTATTTTCAAAAGTTAGTTTTTAAAAAGTAAAATAATTTTTTTTTGTGTGCCTCATTGAATCCTGTTCCCATACCTTGGCACACCATATTTAAACATTTTTTTAAAATTTATTAGTGTACCTATCGTGTAACAACTTCAAACTAGTACCAAATTAAAGTTTAAACATTTCTTTATTAAAAAAAAAATGGGTGCCACGCCTATGCCTGTTACAAATACATGGCACACACCATTTCATGTTGAAAGTCTTATACTATCACTAATATAATCTATTGAGGAAGTATTGAGGAATGAGGAATAAAAATGATTAAAAACAAAATTTTTCATTTATATGGATAATTAAAAACAAAACTTTTCATTTATTTGGATATTAGACAAAGTCGGAATTTATAATATGATAAAATTAGTCTTACATATATTCATAAAAGTAATACAAAAATACATATCTAAAAACATACGTTAACACATTCATAACTTTCTGTTCTTATTAAACATCGTCATCATTATCATCATGATCATCATCAGCATTATCATCATTATCGTCATTATCGTTATTATAATCGTCATTATTATAATCGTCATTATCATGATCAATTTCAATGTCTTCAATTAAAAGCGGTGTTGGATCACCTTCGAACCAAAACGGTTCAATTTTATTATTATCAGTTGTCCATCCGCATTCTTCAAGCGATAAATTTACACAGTTCGCTTCAGTGGCATTTTGCCACATTGAAGTAATATAGATTGTCCTTAGAATTTTTTGTTTTAGTGATTTCCAACATGGTGGAATTTGTGTGGAATCGAATTTTTTTACATTTCTCATAAAGTATTCTGCGGCTGACGTTGGTGCGAATTTGTTTTGAAAAATGAATAATCTAGCATCATTGACATTGTTACAATTAATTCCATATATCTTACAAGTATATTGTTGTAATATTTCCATGCTTCTAAAATTATCAATTTCATCTATATTATTTAAATTTGCGAACACCTGTTGCACTTGTTCATTTTTTTAAAATTCTTTGAAAGGCTTAACTTTTCCTTTTTTATAAAAACTAGCTGTATAATCACATCCTGTATAGGCATGAAAAGCAGGCAAAGCACGACACAAAAGATCACCAAGTGTTTTTGCTAATTCATTGCAATTGATGAAATTGATAATATTAGGCTTTGATCCTATTGTACATAAATATATTTCTAAATCTGTTAATTTGTGTATATTTCCAAGTAATATGACGAGAATGTCAGTGTCAGACGCTTTTACCATGACATTGCTATTTTTTTCCAATTTACTCAAATGATATATTATTCTAGTATCGGCCTCTTCATGATTACATATAAAATCTTCTTCTACAGTTTTTATTACAGCATCATTAACGGTTTGGAAGGAAAAACATTCAGATTTATTTGTAATATAAATTTTTTTATTGCGCAAAAATGGTACTATACTGTTATTGTGCCAATATTCGGATAAGAAAGTTATTAAGGCTTCTTTAAATTTCATATTTTTTAAAGATTTATAAAAATCGGTTGGTCTTTTTTGTGATGGTCCTAATATTGTATAAGGTACATCAATTTCATGACGATTTGACCTTTCTGAGTCTTTGATGGAGGGAATAAAGTATTGATCAAAAATGATATGAATTGCGGAAGCTGTTGTATTGCAGATTTTCGATAAAATTAATTCTGCTATTTTATCAAATGTTTGAGGAATTGAAGGACCTAAATGATATAAGAAATAAAATCCATCAATCACATCAACATCTACTCGGGACGGTGGTGAATATTCAGTCGAACCGCGTATTACTTTTGTCAATGCTGATTTGTCTGTTTTATGCATTTCACCAGTGCACCCAGCCAAAGCAGGTGGAGCTGGTGATAATGGATATGACAAACATCGAGCCATATCTATTTTCTTTTCTAATGCAATTGCTAATAAACGGCCAAAAATATCACGCTCCATTGCAATTAATACTTGCTTCTGACCGTCTTTACTTTTTTGTGGTTTTTTTATACATTCGGATGCAAAATTTTTAATGACATTTCTTTTTATTGCTGCTTCGAATCGATCAGAATTATCGTTACAACCTTTAATAAAAGCTTTCTTTTGTTCTTCACCTAAATTATTTACGTTCAGTAGAAAAGATGCAGTTTCATCACACGCAGCCCGACCAGTTACAATATTAAACAAGTTTTCTTTATCAATTTCTTTACTGAATGGATTCATATTTCTGTTTATGGTATCAATTATAGTTTCCAAGCATTTTCGGTCTTTATTTATTCTGTAGGAATCTAATTCTTTTATGGTATCATTTTCTACTGTCATACTTAACTCGTCTAAAACTACTGATATAATTTTAGTTCTTATGCTATGACTTAACGCCCAACGTTGCCTTGCACTGATAGAATTAGTGAAATGACTTATCCCTGTTAAACAATTAGCTGCATCAGCATTAATTGTTTGTTCTATAGTTAAATCAACTGGTGCCCGAGAAAAAGTATTATTTGTTCGTTTAATGCCAAATGCTCCGTTCGTAAATTCTTCAAGTAATGGTGAATTATTACTCTTCAGATTCAATAAGTTACTAACATAATGAATAGTCCACCTAGCATAGTTTGGCTGATTCATAGCAAAAAATAGATTTGTCATTTCATACAAACTAAGAACGTATAACTCAAAATCACTATTCCTAATACTACGTGAGAGTGAAAAAAATATATTTACAAAATATATGTACTGCATATAAAACTGAGCAGTTTTACCGTGAACTCCACTTAAAGATAACTGGGCATGACTTAAATAATCATTTATTATGATATCTAACGATGGAGGTACATTTAAAGGATTATTATTCTCTACAGGATTATTAGAAATGTGTTTTAAATCATGTAAAAGAATATCATAATCCACTTCATAATCACTTAAAAATTCTTTTATATGTAAACTTTGAAGTGCTGCTGAAAATAGTGGATGTAATCGTTTACAACGGTTGAAATGCTTGCCATCGATAAAACCATTTGTGGAACCCTGCGCTAAAGCCTCAGATTGAACAAGTATATCGATTATTCCTGAGGAGTCTATATATTTGCCAAGGGCTTTGAAAAATGCCATTTCTGTATGGAATGCTCCAAGATTTCTAAACAAATTATCAAATTTCGGTTTTTCTGTTAATTGAATTTGCATTGCCATCTTTGCAATAGCCAAATCATAAGTTACAATTATGTGTTCTTGGTGGCATTCCTGAGCAATTTTTAACGCTTGGATCATGGTTTCATGTACTATTGTATAAGAAGTGGGAGAAGAATTTATTTGTGGCAAATAATCTACAATTTGTCTTCTACTATTGTCGATAGTTATATTATTGTTAAAACCAATCCACATAGGAGTCGAAGGAAATTGAGATACAGAGAGAGCCCATACAATATTTTTTATATCAGAGTACAATTTATGCATTTTAAAACTTTGGAGTATATGTATTATATTATTATATGGCATCAAATTAGTTTTTGCACATGGCTTATTGTAATATGGCTGTATATCACGACTAATTTCTTCTAATTTTCGTCTTTTTTTTGGTGCTTTACTACTGGAACTACTTAAACGGCTAGTGGATGGAATATTCGATTCTTCAACAGATTCATTAATTTCTAAAACTTCAGATTCGCATTGGGGTGTGGATTCATTATCAGTATCATTTTCAGTAAATTGGTAAATAATACCTACAGTATCGTGCAAAGTATCTTTACCAGATAGAGTTTCCACGAAACGGTCGTAGTTATCGTAAGCAATATTCGTACTTCGATTACCAACAGGACTTATGCCAGAAGGGATTAATCGACTTTCATGGATAGATGAATACGTGACTTCTGTCTCTAATTCCTCAGCTAATGTGTAGTTGATGGTATGTCCATATCTATTTAAAATGGTCAATACCTTTCTGCTACTTGTTAGTGATTTAAGTGCTATACCTAACGTTAAATGCTTAGAAGGTCTTATGCGACCTTTACTTATGATGAAAATAATGTCAGAACATAGCGATTTGATTTTTACAAGATCTTCATCCGAGTTTTTCCGTCTTGCATCAGGTCCCTGTATTAAATTACACATGAATTCGAAAAGCAATTCCGGAATATGACAATCTCCTTCAATGATGCTGTTTACGTCTACTTCGTTTTTTTTGTTTTTTTTTTTCAATGATTTGACGGAATTTCTTATTTCGTAAGCTACATTTTCGAATCGACATTTTTCAGCATTAAGATGTACTACTGACTGATACATAACTTTTTCTATATCTAATCCTGTTTTAAAAACTAATCGTTTTAAACCATACGATGGAGAACCTAAAATTGTTATAACATCTCCGTATGTTTTTAAAATTTTATCCTGCAATTTATTGGCAGTATATCCTTTGATATCATTAATGGTACAAGTATTGTTTATTTCTAAAAATAACATTTTATACCGACAATGCAAATCGGCTAAGAAATAAATTTTTTCATTTACGATAACTTCTTTGTCGATAATTTCACGGAATATGTCGAACGTTTTTTTATGAAATTCCCTTACAGCATGCCAATCACTCTCAGGTTTTTTTTTCTATACATCTCTCATATTTTTTTATAAAAGTAACTTTGCAGTTCCGATGATAATAGTAGAAGCCGGTATTACTGATTTTCTTGATTAACTCCTCGTCACCCACGATTTCTGCATATTGTCTTGTTTTATCTATAATGTCTGGTGAAGTGCATAAAGACGTCCCAGTAATTTTATTTCCAACTCTCTTCCGAATTAGTCCACAAAAAATGCATGGCTCCTTTGTAGATGTTAATTCAGATGGAAGTGCATCACCTACTATATCTTCCTCTTCAATCTGCACAAGAATATAAAGAATATTTATCAACGGACGTTCATTGAAATAAAGTTTTGATACCAATCTTATAATTATTACGAAAGAATTTAAAAAATTTACTAACCAAACTAGACTCTGCAATATCTGCAGATTCAAACTCTTCATCCCGTCTCTGCTCTTCACGGTCTTCCGTGGAACCAGAAGTACTCGGCAAAATCTGAAAATCAAGTTATGTTAGTAAGAAACAAATTTCGTAGGCAGTTATTTTTGTCATTTATTTATACATAAATACCCACCAGATTAGATGTACCCGCATTAGAACCTCCGACCTTTTGTGAGTGACCCAGTGGCTCTCCACCTTCACTGTGACCCTGTTTTTCAAGGTCAATATTAGCAGTGTCATGTAAAATCTGAAAATTATTGGATGCTCAATGACTGTTCATCTTCTATTGAAAAAAAATGCTGTGTTTTCATGCAAAGATAATAATTAAATAAATGGAAATAGTGAAACAAAAAATATATATTGTTCTCCTTAATAGATAATTATTAATGGAAAATAGTACGTATACGGTTGCAGTTTTACTTACATGTTCATGCTGAAACATCTTTTCGTATTCATCTTTGTACTTCCCTTTTAAAACTACGAATTTTCTGTAGCATTCAAGATGATACGCAGCATCGTTTTTCGTTTCAGGGAATTCAATGTCGTGATATTTAAAGTTTTTTTTTTCACGAAACACTTTCATTCGTCGACATTTCTCAAAGTTTTCTTCACTAAATTCTATCAAATTGCCACCACAACTACACAAAAAACACACCTTCATTTTAAGAGATGCGTAGCACTTTTATTGAAAGAAAAGTTCAAAAAATTCACAAAAATAAGAGACGCTTCAACAGGACACGTGTGCACTGCTCCAAAAATGGTCTAATAACTGAGACGTGGAACGTTAGCGTAAAGGCTGAACAGCGTCTGTATTTATCCTTCTCTAGCATTGCATCTCTTTCTTACTAGCATAGGTTGAGCATAATAAACTCTAGGACAATACAATTTCAAGGGCTCAACGGTCATTTCCGAAACTTACCTGCGTGTAGCATACCTATGATATATCAGTAAAAGTAGGCATAGTATAAGTATAAGACTTTCAACATGAAATGGTGTGTGCCATGTATTTGTAACAGGCATAGGCGTGGCACCCATTTTTTTTTTAATAAAGAAATGTTTAAACTTTAATTTGGTACTAGTTTGAAGTTGTTACACGATAGGTACACTAATAAATTTTAAAAAAATGTTTAAATATGGTGTGCCAAGGTATGGGAACAGGATTCAATGAGGCACACAAAAAAAAATTATTTTACTTTTTAAAAACTAACTTTTGAAAATAATTTGAAAGTGTTACTCCATTGGTACAGTTATTGTACGAAAAAAGCTCCAGAGACAACACATATAAAACTTATGAACAAGTTCCGCCCAGGCACACAATGATATTTGTCATTCTAGATATAAATACTAACTTTTAAAAACATTTCATTTTGTTAACTGATCGGCCAGTATTTTTGCAGCCAGCTCTCGCTCTATTTTTAAATCATTGGTTTTATGATCATGTGCATCTTTAAGAGTTTACAGCTCACCATGTACAACGATGAGAGTTTCTTAAATTTTGGATAATTTCTTGTCTACAGTTTTTATTATCGGTTCTGATACGTTTTTAGTAACTGATTTTATAAATGTCTCGCTGTTTAAGCATTAAGTGATGGCTTGATTTATTAATGAAGTAAATAGTAGAATAACTGTAATTTTTGAGTATATAAATTGAACCATAAGTAGTAGTATTTCATTGAACTATTGAATACAGTTGTTAATTTAAGAGTTTGGTCTAATTTAACGAAAAAATAGGTGTAAAGGTATTTTTGGAGAAAATGTGAGCTTATCTATCATTGGTATAGGGGCAAACTGTAAAAAAGGCTTCGTTTCGAACGCTGGCATCAGCATAGCTTATGAAGTGGGGAAAAGTTGCTAATGAATCAAGAAAACTGGGATAAATAATTATTTGCGCCGAAATAAAAGTATTCTTGGCCGTATTATCGAAATGAATCGTAATTCGTCGTTCTGCGAATACAAAAAATATTCATGTCATTATCACCAGAACTTTAACGAAATCCTGAAAACTCGCGGATATAACTAAAGAGACTTTCACAAAGTCATTACAGTTTGAAATTTATTGATTTTAATCAATTTGTTGAAATCATTGAATTTCTGTCTATTCTTTAAATTCCATTCTACCCCTGTTAATGGCATCTACGACATTTTTGTGGTTTACATGAAAATTGGCCATACCTATTCGATAAGGATTAAGTGGTGCAGGGTTTTATATTTAGATTGAAAGCTATAATTGATGAAATGGTTCAAATATATGCCAAATATTCGACTTATTTTTGGCTAATGACAATGAAATGTCGAAAATCAAGACTAATAACAATCAAATATAAAACCAGGCTATGCTCGGCTCTCAATTGAAATATTGTGAGTACAAGATATTTTCCTCCTGAGAATGTATTTAATTGAAGGTGGAGTAGATCTATCACGTGACATTCCTGAAGAGATTGCGAATAGACAGTAATTAAATGACATACACAAAACACGAATATAATGACTAGTGTTGTCAATGTCGAAGAACCTCAATTGTGCAGGTGTAGAAAAAGAAAACTTTTCAGTTCATCCCGATGAGGTACTGTGTGGAATCAAAGTATTTTTCACAAAAAAATGCTCTATTTATCAGAAACTTGCCGTATTCAATGATAATCTTGACTTTTCGGAGGATAAAAATACTTTCGTTTAATATTTGTTTAACTTATTTAGGAAAACGACTCATGAGGAAAACATGTATTAGCAAATTACTCTTTCAGTTCGGTGAAGAAGGTAGACAAAATAATAATGAAATTTATGTCCACTTACATGACTGAATTTCGCCGAAGAGAGTGATCTCGAGTAATGACTTCTTTCTTTACTTGCTTAGAAAATCTGAAACAGAAATGAATATGATAAAATTGGATTATAAAAAAAGTTAATTGATTATACAAACTGAAACGGTTGTTTCTAGGTGGGTTTGGTGTTTTGAGATTTAGACGCATTATTCTATAATGATCTTGACATCTTGATTTTAAATCTCCTTTATCTAGTTTTGCTGCTTCGATTATCATTCAAAAATACAATTCATGCTATTTTATTGCATGAAATATACCAGTGATAAAAGTGTCCTGTTCTCTACTTTTATCAAACTTATATAATATTAAAAATCAATGTTCTATCAATGAAGGATCTGATCATGTACTGAAAACAGAAGATATTGATAAAAAATGAAATAGTGGGGTTGAATAATATATTTGAATATTATATATAATAGAAACTTTTGTTTTTTTAATAACAAAACACAAGCACTTCAGGAAAATCTTCAAGTGCTCTTAGATCAGTGCTTTTGCGAAAAAGGTGATTCACATTGGATTTGAATCGCTGGAGATTGAATGCATATGGAAAAACGTTTATTCCACATTAACGCCGTTCTATAAATGAAAAGAGTTCTTAAACAGTGAAGTTCGAGGTGAACTGAGTTGAACCCCAAAACGATAAGCAGCCACAGTCCGTCGCGTATTCCTGATATGTACCGCTTGGTGGAATCAAATGTACCAAGTCACTTGAACACTTCCCGTGAAAGTCCAAAGAAGAGAAAAATAATATTTAACTTTCATTCGATGTTCCAGACTGTTAAGGTCGCAAGTGATATTCGCTTCTCCAATCAGGCGGATGGCTCTTTACTGGATGGAATCCAGCAGTTTCAGGGTATGCATGGGGGCGGAGCTCCATACATGAGGTCTGATCTGAGCTTCATAAAGCATCAAAAGTTGTTGAGGTGTGTGCAGTTTTATAGTTTGGAACAGTGTTCCAAGCTTTTGAAAAGCACCAGTAGATGAACAAGGCGGGAACGATCGCAAAATCCCATGTATTTTCTCATGGAGTTAAACTTTCTGCAATTTTTGGTTCAAACAGGAGTGGGGGAAACGTGTGACGTCATCGACGCAGGATGGAACGAGTATCGTAGCGATTCAAGCATGGA
>WOGO01006565.1:0-11683 GCA_015342085.1 Leptinotarsa defecta | reverse complement strand
TTGTTGTATATGTATGTATATGATATGTTAGTATTGAAATGATTTATTCAATCATTCTATTATAAGTTTCGTCCCTGTTATAAACATTTTTGTGTCTTGGGATTAGTAAAGATTATTATTATTACTTTCACATAAACATTGCTTAATACGAAAGAAAAAGTGAGTTATTATTCAGAAAAGGCTCGTTCCTCACGAGGCCTAATATCATATTATGAGATAAGGTTATTTTAGTATTTTGAAGGGAAGTTTGAATTTATGAATCATAGATCACAATTTTCAAGCAAACATTAAAACTGTGAAAATCACATTGTAGGTGATTATTAGTAGTTGATTTTGAACAATGGATTTCTGCTAATTGATTATCAATGAGAAGTTTATCTTGGAATTTGGAAACTCTAATTGGTAGAAACATAATTATTCTTAACTTATGATAAGGATAATTATGAAAGTATCAACATACCTGAAGTTGGATTTTAGCATATTATATAGCAGTGTGAAATAGTATCATTTGAAAAAATTACAGAAAAAACACATTTTTCTACTTGAGGTTCTTATAGTGAAGTTAGTGTTCAATAATTAACGGTTTTGAATATTCCAACAGTTTCAAGATAAACATTGATTAGTATTATCCTAATTATTCTAATACCTTGCTTCTATTTTTGTTAATTATTAATTATAGAAAATCCTTTGATATTTCGTTTCAATATTCATTATTTATTTCTACAATCTATGTTTGGTTGACTGTATTTTTGTTTATCTACATCACACAAAACCAATAGAGAATCAAACCTGTTGAGTTTACCTTCGTCAGGACAACTATAATAGACTACTAACGAGAGAATAATAAAGAAACTGGAACAAAATAAAGAGAAATGAAAGACATTTTTTTTCAATTCAATTTTTGACAGAGTGTCACATGGAAAAAGTCTCGTACTTGAAATAAATCAAGGCCTATATAAAATCGTATATGAAAATTGCAGCGAAGAATACGTCGGCCAAACAAATTGACAAATATCAGTCAAAATAGAAGAACACAAGCTCTCAGTTTATAATAAATAACCGTCTGGTTATACAAACACCACTTTGAGTTCAATGGCTACCAATGGCGCAAGTATAAAGAACTAGATAACACTCCTTCATAAGGAAGGCAATTGAAATATCAGTGTTTCCGAAAGTTTGATATTTTAAAACACTGATTTACATAAACAAAGGCAACTATTAGAAACAAAAATCAAAAGATGTTGTGGTTATGACGATATCTCAGTTAGAATCGATGGAAACATGTCAATTTTTGTTTTGAAAGTACTGATCCAAGTGATTAACAACTCGTTTGCTACGGGGCATCTCCTGACATTCGAAAGCCACATGTGATTATATTCTTTGAAGGTGGTGATGTAAATGACCTTTATAATAACAGATCAATTTCGCTTAGGACCCTTTCACACGGGAAGCTTCACGTCTCTCGCTCCTATACGGGACTGTTTATCAATCCTACCTACCGCCCATTCACACCGGGAGCCTTTTTAGCTCCTGGCTCCTTGAGGTCAATCGTAGAATGGATCACACGCGAGAGCTCTCGTCTCCGGAGACGTGGCGGCAACCGCTCTTCGCTTGAAAGCTCCATTGGACTCATTGCATTTTGACGCTTCCTCTCTCAGGAGCTCCCCTTGTGAGAGGGCGCTTACACATACGGTCTAGTTTGTCTAGCAACTTTTTGCTAATACCAATTTGGAAGGCAAGAAAAAGAAGACTGTTCTGGTGTGTGGGAGTGGGACTTGTTTTAGAATATTTCAGGAGTACAACAGAAGCTGTGTTTGTTTTTCTCAATGAACTGTACAATGAACTGTACTCACAGTGAGGTGAGCAAAGCAGTGATTTGTATTTTACCCAAAGCTTAAAGCATGTGAACCATGAAATTCTGCTGTACAAACTAAGACTGTATGGTTTCAGAAAACAGTTGTTGTGGATAAAATCGCATTCGAAACAAGAAATTCATAACCTCTCAGAAAGTGATTCTGGCGAGTATGCGGTTCCTCAAGGCTCAGTACTTGAAGCAGTCTTGATTGTAATGATTTGACATCTGTCACAACCAATAGCTTACAATCTTTGCAGATGACACTACCATTCTATAGCATAATGAAAATTGTGAGGTCGTATCTTAATAAATAGTTGTAGGAATACACTTTTTCAAATGTTTTTGTCTGTAAAACTTCAAGTAGTTGGTTTTTGGTATGATTATCTTCAAAATACAAATTGTTATCCATTAAAAAACTTTGTATTTCATCTTTCCTCGAATTTTCATTCGGTCTTCCTATACTTCGTTTACTTCCTCCGCAATGAACAATGATTAGTCGCGATTCTTTGTTTGCAGGCATGTTAGGCGTTCACATTCTCGAACCATCAGTCCATCCTTTCGTAACTGTGTCGTGAGTGTCGTACCAAGTTTCGTCCAAATAGAAAATTTTCCGTTGTTCTTGTCTATATTTAGTTATTTGTTCTAAGTATTTGTTACGCGATTCCACGTTTTTTCTGCTTTCCATACCTGCTTGACCTTCGTTTATTATTTTAAATCTAAATGCTAGTTTCTTTATCGAATTCTGGAGAGTTTTGTCACAACAGCTCACGTTATGACCGGAAGTATTCAAAGACTTCCTTATGATTTCAATTGTAGGAATCTCATTGCTTTTGTAACAGTCGTATATTGTTTTTTTTAATGATTTTATCAAATGAACATCTGAAGGTTTTTTTGTAATCCCGCATCAAATCGCGTCTTGCGTTCATAAGGTTTGTTTTTGATTATTTTGCGTACAGTTGAGAAAGGAATTTCGGTCAAATCTGATGTTGCTTGTAATAGTTTGTTCCCTCGTAACCAACCTTGATATGTAGATTTTTATATATATTGAAACATACTCTCTGTGTTTCAATATTCAAGTGCATCCGAATCTTATTCATTGGTATCTCTTTTTCGCATTGTTCACCACCGCTATTGGAATCACTACACAGGAAAAAGTCTGCGTTATCACACTCGTTATTACTATTAGTACTTGTCTAAGGACGCCACATTTTGAACAAATAACAAAAATTTTAGGTAATTATAACTTCACCAATATGGATTTTCAACGCTCAAATCGCGATCAGTTCCTGAACTGAACATTGACAACACGACTCTTCGAACCATCCTCACATTCTATTGGTCACCGTAACATGATTTCAAATTTAATTTTATGACTCTTCAGCCAATCATAAAACTTGGTTAGTAAAAGTTATCCAATACGAACCGCCAATTCTTCAGTCCACGTGGACTAATTCGTAGCGGCATTATTTCATTGTATTGTTTTTTTTTGGCCTTTGAGTTCGTCGATAGCTTTAAGAATTACTATATCGGTTACTTCGACTATACCACTTGTAGGCACTTTTCTGACTCAGAGTACAATCACAGTACAACACGCTTCTAACTTTTATGCATCTCACCAACAAACGAAACATGCTAAACAGCTGAAACTGTGAACGTATATTCGAGATGAGTGTACCAACATAAAAAATCAAAAAATCGCTAATCGAATGTACAAAGCCCGCGAAATTTCAACATTCACCTTATTTTTGAGCAGTCCACGTATTTTGTGTGACATTTCTGATGAGAAAAATGATTGAAATAAAATTTTGGAACTACACATTGAAGTAGAGAATTTCCAGCATCTTGTTTAACAATTAGGATCAAGGATCAAGGTATTATGTAAAGAATTGTTCAAGTTCGGTTTCATTCTCGAAACTGCCTCTTTGGTATCCTAAGACAAAAATTGATCTACAGCCACCGATTCCAAAAACAAATAAATAAAACTTGAGCATTCAGAAACCTTTACAGTATTCATAAAAAACTTCAGTAGTCTCATTTTGGTCTTATACTGTTTTCCAGCTTCATTCGACTATGTTCATGAACAGAATCACCAAAAGAATATATTGGTTTTTGCAAGCAATTCACTTGCTTCACACAATGTTCTTTGAACATTACAAAGGTCCCTTTTTCATGTGGAATCGAAAATTAAAAAAAAATAATAAGTTCTAATTATAAATATGGGTAGATTGAAGTATCTTAAGTGGTATTTTTCAACACTTTGTACAAATGAAAACTGTCCTATTTTCAAGTTTGTTCCTATGAATCCTATCGTTCAGGTTGACTTCAACTTTGTTATATCATCAGATATTTTGAACGCAAGCTATTTTCCATGAGAATGATGCTGGGTTCTCTAGAGAGTCATAAATTTATTTTTAATTTTTAGATTTGGTTTTTTATTACTCGTGTCTTTTTTCTGATTGATTCGGCCGTTACTTGATGAAGATCTATAGTAATTGATCACGATTTGATTTCCACAAACTTTTGTTTGTCTTACGGCGAAACATCGATATCTACCAGTGAAGATGACAGTGTTCCATGTAAGTGCAATTTGTTACCATTTATTCAAAGTAGAACTGCTGTGAATGATATCTGATTTTATTCCACAACGAATGTTTGGAATAGAAAAAGTGCATTTCTAGATCGAATTTAACAAAAAGTTACTTGAAAAAGTTGTGTCTACGTCAATTTTATATCCATATGCCAAATTTTATGTTACTAGGATAAAGTTAACGTTTTGCTCATTTTTGACAGATATCCCCTTTATTTTAAAAAACAAGTTCGGTTAATTGTCATCAATTGATGTATACATAACAAACTCATCATGGAGTTTGTTGCACCATTCATGTTGAAATTTTTATAAAAAATTTTTAATTTTTCTTAAAAATGTCCGTATAGGTAAAAATATATCAGAAAAGTTAAACTCCATGATGAGTCTGTTATGTATATATGAATTAATGACAATTAACCAAACTTGTATTTTAAAATAAAGGGGATATCTGTCAAAAATAAGCAAAACGTTAACTTTATCCTAGTTGCATAAAATTTGGCATATGGATATAAAATTGCCGTAAACACAACTTTTTCAAGTAACTTTTTGTTAAATTCGATCTAAAAATGCACTTATTCAATTTTTTTCAAAAAAAAAGTTGAATTTGACAAACACTGAACGTCAGTGGGTCGCGGTTGGCCGCATTATTTCAAGTTAAATCCAAAGCACAAACAAGTGCCGAAGTTAAACTTCATTGAAACTTTTCGAAAAAAAAAAGTATTGAAAATCAGACAAAATATCAGACTGCATTTGTTAACGAGTTAACAATCTTCTATGGATGATTCGAGGGTTGGCAACCTGAAGAGGAACTGTTAGACAAAAGCAAACTCTAATGCTCGGGGTTGGGTCACTAACAACAAATAATGATGATAGTCAGACTAGATCCCGATCCCAAAGTGTAAATGCCTTCAGTTTCACCGTGAATATATTATAGTTGGGAGAGGATTATGAACTTCGAAAGAGAAACTACTGTGAACCTGAGGATTGAGATGTTGAAATCCTCAAAATTCGAATATCAATATTGGATTGCGATGGTCATAGTTTTTCAGCTCATATGCACTTGAAATAAAAAGGTTCAAATGGAGCATACTCACTGGAACAGTGAGCTCACCAAAACACACATACACACATTTCTCAATTAGAACGATACAAGAAATGATGACAATTATAGTAAAACAGAAATCCATCGACAGTCGCACGAAATGGTCGAACGTCACAATAAATTCTATGGAAGTTCCTTCCATTCACATCATATTGTATGGGATGACATCTAAATTAATGGAATGAACTCCATTCCGACGACACTGGTTGGCACACATGTGGCAGCTTTAATTATTTCCAGGGATCGTTCCAGAATAAAAAAGCCGACGCAGAAACCGACACACTCTCCTTATTCATTTATGTAGATCCCTCACATTCGTTTCTGTATAACGTTTTGTGACATTTATTTGTATTCTAAGGCGAATTTACGTCTCGTAGTATTTCTTTTACATATGGAGTCCGTCAGAGGGATGAAACCAGGGACGAACTCTTTGAAGATAGAAGGGAAGATCGCAGAGAATGTTGAACAGTCTATTGATCGCCACAGTTCAATCGGAAAATTCACATAAGAGGATTTTCTTTTGTAGATTATTTCAGTAAAGTTGTTTTGATACTCTGAATTGCTTTGTGCTCGGATGCTAGTGAAGTGACAAGTAATGTTGATGAAGTGAGAAGCTGAGTATTGTATATTAATCAATTCCCAAAGTAGCAATGTAGCAATGTAGCTACATTCAGCTTCAATGTTCATTATCAGTTCAGTTCAATATTCATCATCCCATTTTTGAGAATCTAATACTTTCAGACGCCATTTTCTGATATCATGGCTGATGGATAAAGAACATCTTTTGGTTCTGGTGCAGGTGTTTTCAGTCGCAGACCCCGGGCACCCTGGACAGAGATATCAACATGCCTAGAAACCTATGCGACTGTATTTCAAGCGGAAATTTACGCTATTCAATTGTGTGCGGAGATATTGGAAGAGTCCAACCTCATACACAAGTCAATAACAATATTCTCGGACAGTCAAGCGGCGTTGAAAGCTTTTGGCTCTTACCGAGCAATGTCCAAATTGGTAGCAAATTGCCAAAAACGACTCTCCTCGATAGGAAGACTTAACAGATTATCTCTGGTCTGAAAGGCAATGAGGCTGGTGACTCTCTTGCAAAGGGGGCTGCTGCAAGCAGCTTCATCGGACCAGAACCTGTCATTGGCATCGCTTTAGGCTTCGCCAAACCAAGATTGAACACCTGGATGGCAAGAAGATTTATGGACTTCTGGCAGAATCTTTCAGGATTGGCTCCCTCCAAGGCGTTTATTAACCCTTCGAAGCTTGATACCAAACAGTTGTTGGACTACAGTAGGGATGAACTATGATGTCTAACAGGACTTCTCATAGGGCATTGTCATTTAAATCATCATATACAGAGACTGGGACTGTCAGAAGATAGTGTGTGTCGCCTCTGTTTGCGAAATGTATGTTGGGTGGGGTTAATTTTGAAAAATATTAATCATGAATGATAATGAATGTTTTAGTTAATTATTTCATAGGTAACGGCAGTAAGAGGGACAGTAATGGAATATACATGAATTATCTGATTATATTAACAATTTCTCAATAGATTATAATCTACAATAATATTGGTTGGGGTATTACACTAATGAATCATGATTTTGCGACGCTGTTCATAGATAGTTGGGGATATAATAAAAATTATACAATGGTAACGTGTCAATTTCCAAATCTGTAAAAATAATTCTATCATATTTTTTTTTAATAAAGAGTTATCCAGCCAGATAACGGAGTTACGGAGATAACGGAGTTGATTCAATCTCTCCTTGGAAGTATAATTTTTCGCAGAACCGACACTCTGATTTATCTTCTTTTTTATGAGGATGCTGACTTTGGTCTTTTCAAGTAAGAACTTGTTACTTCTGGTTCAAGGTGATATATCCAGGATACCTCTATGGTGTATATCTATTCATCATTCAATACCTAATTACGGTAAAGTGAAATGAAAACACGAAATATTACGAAGCTCTGTTACGGGGCAAATTATGTTTATTCTATATTGACTTGAAGATTTTCATGACGACATTGATTTATTTTCTCCGAATAGCCTTGACATTTTCAACAAAATACATTTCCAGTTCAATCATATTGAACCTAAAATTATAAGTTCTGGATACTTGAGAATCGAGACGAAACGTCAGAAATAGTTTCAGTGATCTTTAAAAGGTCTTCACTTCGAAGAACGTCTAAATTCTGAACTACATATCCACTTATTCATTTTCTTTGAATTACCTTTGTGGAAATGGCAAGGATCTGGCTCAGGGATCTTAGGGGAAGGAAGACATCGAAGTTACTCGAGTTTACTCCAGATGATGCACCTAGCTGTTAGTTATGTGAACTATAGCAAAACAGTTTGAACTGTTTTCTCATACATATAAGTAGTGTAATACTCATATAAGTTACACAAAGTTACACATTCCCAGTTTTAGACTATCCCAGTCACAGAAAAACCCTCCAAACTTGAACTCTATAGGCTCTAAATGAACACAAAAGGAGTATCGTTTACTTTACATAAAGGCAGCAGAACAGTTGAGTCCAGATTCAAATGTTTAGACTCTCCAAGTTACGGAAACAAGCTATCAACTTGAAGCTCTTCAAGTTCTAATAAGTTTATGGATTCAGGTGGCAATTAGGTACAGATTCTCATTTTTGAACCTACCAAATTACAAAAACCACTCTCAACTCGAAGCTTTACATGCTTTAATGAATATATGGATTGAGCAGTAATTACAGATTCTCAGTGATTCACATTGGATATTAAATCCATTTGGAAAAATGTTCTCAGAAAGTTTATTCCACATAAACGCATTTCTCTAAATGAAAGAGTTCCTAAAGTGAAGTTCGAGCTGTACTAAGTTGGACCTCAAAACGATGAGCAGCCACTCAGAAAAGAATACTTTTTGATTTGCTAATTTTCTATAGTTTGTGACTGTCCCAAATATTGATATGAAATAGAGTTGAAATCGCGAATAGCAATCATAAGTTTCGCTATCACATGCTTTAAGTATACATAGATCATGATCAGCTCACTGTAATCCACTAGCAAATTTTCTTCTAGTACTAATCATATCATTTCCAATTCGTTCATCTACTATTCAAACCAAGCTGATTCCATTCAATTTCATAATCGAGGCGATAAGTAACTTTGATCTGTTGAACTGCATCTCATAATCTATTAACGCTCACTGCATCGCCATGAAAGTGATCTATGAATAAGTAAAAGGCTCGTAACACGGCTCTCTAGTGTGAATACACCTACTTAAAATTAATTCACATGAATAATTATCCAATTGAACACCGTTGACGATCGATGCCGTCATATCCGCACAATGTTCTGAGGAGTAGAAGTGGTTTTACAAGTAAGACAATTATGGAAAATTAAAGATTCATTATTTTTAATGAATAGTAGGTAAGTTTTGTGAACAAAAAAAATTTTTTGAAATTTTCCTTTCTTCTTTGAAAGTCCCCGCTTTCAATATGAATAGATAACTGGGAATCTAGAAGGTTGCATGTGATTATATATCATGTGGGAGCTGTACTAGACGTTATGTAATGTGCACAAAAAAAAGTTCGTGACTATGATAAGAAATTGAGCCATTTAAATTAATATTTCCAAAAAGCACATGAAAAGGAAATTGTAAAAAGATAACTCCATCAGGGAAAATGAGAAATGAAACTTACAAAACAAAAATTGATCCCAAATATAAGAGCTGCAATTCTCTCCTAGACACGCTTTCCACCAACCGAGTAGGCGTCTTGAGGGCATGAAAAAACTTGGTTGGTGAAACATGCGTCGCGAAAAGTATTGCATTTCTGATGACTGGAACAGTACTAGTTGGATCATTCTGCGCTAGAGGTTTTACCTTTTTTTTAACTACGTTACATTTTCATGTTTGTAGCAAGTCAGGTGTATAGGCATTCTTAAATAAACATATAAAACAAAGAAGTACATTTTGAGAATGTATAAAAATTAATCAATGCAGGGGTTGCCTACGTACATATATAAACAAATAAATATTCTCCTATGATATTAGGGGTATTCACAAACTACCACAGTACAATCGATACCGGATGTGAACTGTCCTAAAATGATCGTAGTATTCCGAGACTGAGTAAAAACATTGGTTGAGTAGCATTTTCTTGATGGTTCTTTTGAATTTGGTGATACTAAGCTCTTTAAAGTTATTTGGCAGGGAGTTGAAAATATTGTAATCCACAGAATTAATTTTTGATCTGGTCAAACGATAACGACATGTTCTTACCTTGTCCGCATTTCTCGTGAAATGCGGACGTGACTGTTTCTCTAACAACTGAGCATTTTTTCTGTTTTCCAGTAGAGTCTGATAAATATATAATATTGGCAACGGCATGATACAGTCTACAGTGCTCCCGGAAACCTGCACTTGCCAATATTCTTAAGGTTTTTTCTGTAGTTCGAAAATTCTCGTCGAACCAGGAGAGTTCCCCCAAAGAACAAAACCGTAGCTGATGTGAGAGTGGAATAATGCAAAATACGTCATTTTCAGAATTTCACCGCTTGTGATGTTTTTCAGTTGACGAAGGATATATATTGCACTAGATAGTGTATTTGCCAAATCTTTATGTTGATTCCAAGAGTAATGCCAAGTAATTTTACACTTTTGTTAGCTGAACCTACAGTGGTGAACTCAAAGTTTTAGGTTTTGTCAATATTAAACTTCAATTTATTTGCTAGAAATAAAGAGTTGGCTTGATTTTCAACCTCTTGCATCAGTTGCGGATTGTTTGATGAACATTGATCGCTGTATATTGTCAACTATAGAAAATGATCATGAAATAATTCAGATTCATTTAAGTAAATATATGAATTGAAAGATATTCCAACCTCACTTCAATATTTTAACAGAAGAACTCTCAGTATTCAGAATTCCATCTTTTAATATTTCAAGTTCATAGACATCGAAATTGATCCGATAACAGGATATAGAATATAAAACAATCTCCAAATACGCAAACTCGGCACAGATTGCATGCTGTGCATTTTACCTCAGTACTGTGACCGGATCAAAGTCGCAATGTCAGCGTATAATTCTTTATAAATATTGAGGGAGGTCAAGATCAAAAATAGAGTATTCAGATTTTCATTTGAGTATCGATTGATCATCAGCAATGCAGCACATCTCCTTCTCTTGGATACTGCTGGGTGGCAGTATAATGTAAGTTTTTGGTGTATTAATGTATTTTTCTTACTAATATTTGAGTGTGAGTTTATTTAAAGTATTTTTCTTTTACAATAAATATTCAATTAAGTTTTAAATGAATTCTTTCATTTTTTGGATAAATGAATGAATGGGTGAAACAGCGAATAAAATCCTCTCGTTAATAGCCAAGCGAGAACTGAGTTGCAACAATATTGAAGTTGTTTCAAAAACTACACCTAACGATTTGATTCAAATAAAGTTTGTGTAGATCAAATCGTGAGGTGTAGTTTTTGAAATTACTATGGATCGTCATCAAGTAACGGCCGAATCAGTCAGAAAAAAAAATTAAAATTGTGTCATCTGCATAGAGAATGGACTTATAGGAAGAGATGACATATGTCATTAACATAAATAACAAAGAGCAGGGGCACAAGTAGTGAACCCGGTGGAAGGTATAATTCTATGAGTGACAGAGATACCCCTCTAACTCCATAATAATACAAATTTTTAAGAAGTATACTGCGTTATACATAATCAAAAAACTTAGACAAGTAATGGCAGTGTGCACACCCTTCTCGAATGCTTCAACAATAGATCCAGCAACATCAAAGACAGCTAGAGAAGTAGAACAATTTTTGCGAAACCCTGACCCAGAGAAAAGAAGTTGCAACTTTCGAAGTATTCATACAGACGCTTTTTCATTATTATTTCAACGATTTTGATAAGTATCGTCTCAATAAACGAACCACAAACAAGTGTTTGCAGTTTACTAACCAGTGTTTGTCAATAAGCTTTGTCTTTTCATATATAGTAAGTCAGTAGTTCTTTATCATTTCATTGAATTAGTTTTGGACTGGGATATCATGCAGGTTGCTTCATTGCTACATCGATCGACCCCTTTTAAGCACAAGACGATCTGTCTGAAAACAATTTATGAGCGGTTGCCTCCC
>WOGO01006564.1:0-11683 GCA_015342085.1 Leptinotarsa defecta | reverse complement strand
GAAATGTTTCTTAGTGGCTGAATAGGACATTTCGTAATAAATAGTTAGGATGAAATACCGATCCTCGATGGCCTCCTCGTTCTCCAGACTTTACACCTCTAGATTATTTCTTATGGCGATACTTAAAATAAAAAGTCTACAGAGATCGTCCCTTTAATAATATTGGTGAGCTTGAAACTTCAATACGAGTTCATTGCAGAAATCTTTCCGCTAATGTGTTGCGATCTACATTAAACGAATTTTATGAGTGAACAATTAGATGCATCGAAACAGAAGGTGGACATACAGAGACGCTTCGATAATTTTTATTGTTAGCACCTGTTAAAGTGTTAAGTTACCTACTGTATTTTTCTGTACTACCGCTTATTGGTTCTTTTTTGTTCATGGCTATATCCGCGATATATTTTCACAGTTTATTCATATGAACATTATACTTAGTAAAGTATTTGCCTCGTTAAGGAGAGTATTTGTTTTATTCTAGAGTTCTGTTAAATATCGTTGCAACAAACATGAAGTTGACGGTCTCCTTAAAAAATACAAATCCAAGTAAATTTGACAAATACACTTTAATTTGATAAAAAATACTCCAAAATGATTTGGTTGTTGCTACTTCAGATACATATTGAATCAAAATGGTAAAAATATGTATCACACGGGGGTAATTAAAAATTTTCCAGAAGAAGAAAAAAATCCGAATAGCAGGCTATGACTTCGTATTTGTACATAACTTTTAATTCTAAGCAACTTTTTTCTTGAACATATTTCTATATTTTTTGAAATAAGGGTACTTCACTCCTGAACAAACTTTATATTTTTTGGCCTATCCTGTATGGTGTTTGTCATAAAGGCATTTCAGGTACACTTGGTATAGTTTTGGAACATGCACCAACTTTTGTCAAGAATAAAATTTTCTGAGAAATCGATAATAAAAAAGTTTCTCATTTGTTGCACACTTAGTGGACCACACTGTATAACTTAACAGAAATGTATGGAATTGAACATTTGATTAGGAAAGTTCAGAACCTTCAAAAAAACCTTATTCCAAGGTTTTTTTGAAGGTTGGCCAGATGTGTGTGTGGTGGACAGATGTGTCGTGAGAGGCCAGATGTGTGGTGAGTGAACACGTTGATTTGAGAGCTTCCGATTTGAGTGCAATTGTTCAAAAATTGGCCAGATCATAGTTAAATAGGTCAAGATTTGAAAAACAGTCCAATTACATGAAAAATGGTTATTACCCGAGAAATGAAAGAACAAATCATAAATGCTGTAAGTAGCAGCCTGAGTTCAATTTTAACAGAGGATTTCATAAAAACAATCGCTGATAAGGTGGCAAATACTATCGCGAAGCAAATAGATGAAAAACTCGTGACCCTAGAACAAAAACTTACGAAGTTAATGACCGTTTGAAAGTGAACAAACAAGAAAATAGTAGGTGATCAATAGTCTAAAACTGGCAATTTCTCAACTTAAAATGGAAAACTCCATCAATATCAAAAATTTCGACAATATAGAGCAACAGGCAAAGTTGAGAAACCTCGGATTATTCAACATCAAGGGAAGTGACAGAGAAGACACAAGAGGAGAGGTAATAAATTTCTTGAATCAAAAACTGTTGATACAACTGAATGAAAACGATATCCTGATATGCAGTCAAGTGGGGAAGAAAGTTGAAGGCAACCTGAAACCGCGGGGTGTATTCCTAAAAATGAAAGATTCAACTATGAGAAATCTGATTTTCAACAAGAAGAAAATGTTGAGAAGGAATAAAACATAATAAAAAAATTATTACTAATGATGAGACTGATATTGATCAAATTATAGTAATCTTATAAGTGAAACCTGTTGATAGATTATTTTTAAAATACATAATATCATAATAACACTTTAAACTGAAATCGCACTAAACTGCGTGCTCTCAAGCAACACTGAATTAACTCACCAGTAGATTGCGTTTTAATTTGTTTATTGATTTACTTTTCATCTATTGTTACATTTCTGTTTTTTCCTATTACCTTTTTGTTTTATTTTTTATTTTTATTATACTTCACAAATGCTTGAATTTTTGAAAGAATTGGATGGAAAAGGAGAAATAGAAACACAAACATGTGATAATATCAGTCATTGCTTTCAGAATAAACATAGGAATAATCCTTTTAAATATACGAAGTATCAAGAAGACTTTTGAGGAACTATAATCTATATTCTATGCCGTGTTAAGAATCACACGTTAAAAGGTAAGACCTCGTTAGTCCTTAGCTCGCATGAGTTTCTCAACTTCTGAGAGTTGTCGTTGGTATGGGGGCGACAGCTGATTAACGGAAAAACTGATTTTAAACAGACAGATATAGAGTCTGACCTGAAAAATATCGATATAATCATTCTTTCCGAGACATGGAACATTCAATCTATAAATGATTACCATATTTCCTATTTCAGTATACATTATAATGAGTCAACATTTAACAAAAATGATGGGCTTGTTGTAGTTTACACCAAAAACATTTTAGAAATGAAAAAGGTAATTATGAATACTTTCACTCGAATAAATTTACTCAGGATCACAATAAAGATCAACTGTATACACCTAGGAATTACAGCGACGTATAGACCTCCTTCAATGAATATTATTACATTCATAAATGATTTAGAGGCGTATCTCAGTAGCTTAGATAAACTAAAGGTAGAATTTTTTGTAAGTGACAAACATAAATTTGAGAGATAACGACTTCAATAACGTAAACTTATATATTAACACTTTAATAGACCATAATTATTTGTCCTATACTAATGTCAGTACAGAGATAACCGAAGTTTCGGAATCCATTTTAGACCATCTCTTCACTAGGGTTGACAAAACATCAAAAAATAAAATAAAAATTAAACGTACGGTAATAAATACTTCACTAACTGATCACTACTCTATAGCTGCAATAGTCGCATTCAACCAAAACCAAGGCGATAAACCAATATTATTTGAAAAAAACAAATAAAGTTATCGATTACGCCGTATTAAATTACCTCCCTAAAACAGAACGATGGGACAACATATGACGCATATGATATCTTCCTAAATGAATATGAATATTACATCCAGGAAAGTACAATAAGTAGGACAAATGAAGCTATCACTAAAAAACTCAAACCCTGGATAACATTGGGACTCATTAATTCCATTAAATATCGTGATAGATTGAAAAATAGTCTGAACAGAACATCTACCCCAGAACTGAATGAAAATTACAAGAAATACAGAAACACACTGAACAGACTGATAAAAAGAAACGAAAAACAACTACTATAAACAGAAACTGTGGGAAAGTATTAGTAATTATAAAAAAAAACATAGGAGATAATCAACGAAGCAACACATACAACACTTAAACATGAAGTACTAAATAAGGTTACTATAAAAAAACAATGGAACAGATATTACAAATAATGAAGACAAAGCAAACATCTTTAACAACCATTTCACAACAATAGGCGAAAATATGGCTGAAGAAATAGAAAATAATTATTTACTATCAAACGAAATAGAGGAACTAACTCAACTGCGATCCACGTACTTAGCTCCAGCCACCCAAAATGAGGTTACCCTTGCCATTTCCAACCTAAAACATAATTGTTCACCAGGACCCAGTGGCATCACTTCAAAAGTCATCAAAAACACTCACATCCATCTACTAGTACCCCTCAATCATCTCATAAACCTCAATGAAAGTATCCTACCCAAACAATGGAAAGGATCGATCATCATCTCAATCTACAAATCAGACAAACGTACCGTACTGACTAATTATAGACTCATCCCATCCATAAACTGCCTTGCTTGAATTTCTAAAAGAGAAACTGTTGAATTGTCTGAATGAAAACTGTGTGATTATGGAAAAACAATTTGGCTTCAGGAAAAACCGAGGCACAGAAAGTTCAGTACTAGAACTCACGAACGATGTAATGAATAATTTAGATCTTTCAAAAAATATTTAGTTGTCTTTCTTTCAGCCGAAGGTTTCCACACTCTATCGTACCATATACTGCTGAACAAGTTATCAGACAACGGAATAAGAGGTCCAGTGTTAGATTTATTTACCAGTAACCTGAATGGAAGGCCTCAAAGAGTAAAAATAGAAAATGTATCAGGCAAACCCTCAATAGTTACCACAGGTGTACCTCAGGGTACAGTACTGGGTACATTATTTTTTCTCATTTATATTAACGACATTTGCAAAGTAAAACATTACCATAGCAAAATAATATCATACGCAGATGACACCACAATTATCTTTACACACGATGAGTGGTAAGAGTTGTATCGTACTGCTGAATATGAATTCATCAAAATACATAAATGGCTAAACACGAACTTACTGACATTAAATATTGGTGAAACTAAATTCGTTACTTTTTCACTTACAGAACCGGATCAACCCAGACTTAATTATTTATTATTGCATAATGCATGCTGCTTAGAAAGGAATGATAACTGTAAGTGTCCAAAAATAGCGAAAGTTTCAAAAATCAAATATCTAGGAGTAATACTGGACCAGCACATGAAGTGGAATGATCTCATTAACTACGTTGTCAGCAGAGTAAAAAAACTCATTCACAAATTCCACACTCTCAGAGATGTTTCAAGTAGAACAGTTCTACTTGTAGTTTACAACTCATTAATAGAATCAGTATTGCGATACTGCATCACAGTATGGGTGGGGGACGCATTTACTAGCGTTATAAACAAAACTCAAATTATTCAAAATACCATTCTGAAAATCATATACAAGAAAGGTAGACGATTCTCCACATCAGAATTGTATCAACTAACGAACCTTTCAAATATTTGCAATTTATATATCCTACAAACTTCGATCTGGACATTTAAACCTCAACAATATGTTTACCAATCTAGACCCACATGATATACCTCACACTGAAAGTTTCTAGATTCAGCAAAACTCACACTCAAAGAAATATTCTTCCCTTTGGCCCAAAAATATACAACAGCCTCCCAAACCAATTGAAAGAATGTAAAAGTCTTTATAAATTTGAAGCAAACTCAAAAGCATATATTCTTCAATATAGCCATCTTCAAAATACTTTTTTCAAGTAACACTGTTTTATTATATGCTCAACTCTTTCAACACTATCATAAATGGGATGAGAGTGTCGGTAATACTGGGCACAAGCCATTATGGTTTAGACAGAGGCACTAGCACAAATAATCTCATTATTCTTGCATATATTTGTATGGTATTTGTATTTGTATATCATACTTGTAAATCATACTAGACGTCTCTACAACACATTATTAGTTTAGTTTGGAAAGGTTGGAAAGTTTGCAAATAGTTTTTGAACATATTTTTTTTTTGAACAGTTATACAGACAATCATAATGATTGATAAAATATTATCAACTATCAATATTGATTTAGAATACACTTCTGTTATATATAGATCTATTTGAAATAAAAAAAGTATCGATATTCAGTCAGTTTGAGATATTTATACACCGGTGATTGCTGGAATGCGCTTTCGTTTCAGGTGTTTTTGTAAATCAATTGTAGTTGTTCTGACGCTGCACCAGATGGTGGGTTCAGTCAATATTTATATTCATTTCAGTCACCAATTTATCCTCGATGAACGATGTTGCCAATCCTATCTTTTTTCAGAAACAAATAAGTGGGATTATCGCGAAAAAAATGCGTTAGCTGGGTTGACATTAATCAAATTCTAGCTTGTTGAGCTGCATTTATTGAGCACAACCAGATTTTCGATGAAATGCAGAAATTGCACTTGATTTCCCACTTCAGTCTATATCAATATGTTCTGATGCAGTTACAGGCGTTATTAGTAACCTGACTGAAAATAGAGTCGATGAATTAGATTGGATCAGATTGTCGGGGAGCCGGCCAATGGCCTGATTTTTTTCGACCTTTTCAGATCTATGGTGATGCTCTTTGGTTGTTGGAGGTCTTTGTCTAGCTTGATCTCTTTGATGAGACTCCATAGCCTTGACACTGACCCCTTCATATAGCTGGCAGCCTCTGGTTTCTTTTCCTCGCATTTTGCCTGTCTGAGCCTTCCTATCGCTTCGCATTTGGAGAGCACATGCAGTGCAGTTTCTTCATCTTCTTGATAGAACCTGCATTGGGTTTTTTTTTCAGACCCATGTTGCTCATTTGTTTCCTGAGTCAGCTATGCCCCGTTAGTAGACACACCACTACTTTTACAACCTTACGGTTGTGGTGTAGTAGGTCTTCCGTGAATCTGGGCGATGATTTCTTGATGAACCCTATCGCTTGCCTCATTCCTGAAAGGTTATTCCCCCAATTCATGTATTCAGTTTGCATCCATGAACTTATGAATGTATTTATACATGCTTTCGCTACCCCGTAGAAGGGTTCTGGGCGAATCATAGATTTGGATGCGCCTTCATGAGCTAGAACATCGACCTCCTCATTGCCCTTGTGACCCTCATGTCCGAGTACCCAAGCTAGAGTGACCCTATTTTAGGTACTTAGCACCTTGAGTGCGCTCAGACAGCTTTCCACCAGTCTTGTGTAGACTTGAAATGAGCTGCTACTTCTGTTTGGAACACAGGTGCATTATGTCCGAGGCTGAGTGCGATTCTCGTCTTTGCACTGCATCCGTTCATACCGGCTATCACTCCTTCTTGGTTCTTTAAGCCATCTATATACTAAGTTTCTTCCACTTTTACCGGTGGGCCATTTTGCCAGTCCTCTCTACTTGGTATGATGATTTTGAAATATTTTTGAAACTTGTACTGAGGAACTGTGTTATCCACGGGCGTTCCTAGTACTGGATCTGCATTCAGCTCATTGTTCAGTTTCAAGTATTTTGCACCGTGTGACTCGCTGTTTGGGGTATGCCCCTGCTTCAGCCTGTATGTCACCAGTCGAGAGTTGATGAATACTAACACTTTATGCGATTACAATCAGCAATTAATATCTCTTTGGAAAGTTTTGGATTTCACTCCTCAATAAAACTCCATTGTAGTTTTGTATGATTTTTCAGATAACGAAAAATCAGATTTTCTTCAACAGCCTCGCTGAAGTTACTTTGGCTTCCTCCCTTCTGGGACTTATGGCCCTCTCAAATTCTTCTATTATTATTTCGCAGAAACTAATAAGTAAAGTTATTTTACGTTATCGTACGTTCTCAATACAAACTGGCAAATGAAGATGATTCAAATATTGCATATGCCAAATAGAACCAAATTAGATATAGGACTAATATAGGATCAATGGGATCAATGTAGATGATAATTTTCACCATACTCAAAATTTCCATTAAATCTTGTAAGTATTTACTTTTCTAAACGTAAATATTTTTCTTCTTCAGATGGTCTTTCTTATGATTTTCTCATAAATATTCCCATTAATACTTTTCCAGTGCAGACTTTTCATCTATCCATTTTCCAATCAGGTTTCGAAGCAAATATTCTTGTATGTATTACTATCTGGCACATTAGTCAGCTTATGACACCTGAGTGTACTGACATCCAGTATGAAATCCATTTATTTCCGTCTGCCAGTTTCCTCAGTTCCTCATGACATTTCCACAAGGGTTCTGATGTCACTTTTGAGTTTATCTGTGCCGCAAGTGTAGCGCGATTGGCTGAATATATTGAACTACCCATTTCATTGAAGCCTCAAAGTGGTATTTTTACACATTGCAAGATATGATTTTCTTTGTCCCTGCTGTTTCCAAACCAGCAAATCTGCCCCCTTGTTTTCTTCGATGTTCCAGGCTATCAAGATTGCACGTGATGTAAGGGTCTCCAATCAATCAGATGGCTTCAGGGTATGTACATAAGAACATAAGAACAATACTCCAAAGAAGGCCTGATCTGAGCTTTATAAGGCATCAAAAGTTACTGAAGTATTTACAGTTTTTTGATTTGGAACAATGTTCCAAGCTTTTGAGGAGCAACCTTTGCAATTCCAGCGACATGATTGTGCTGTGACATGTTGGTGTCCATTTCAACCCCCTGACCTGACATTATTATATTCGGTTCAGAGACATTCATTTTCTTGGAGAAAACCGGTGCCTGGGTTTCTGTGGCATTGAAAAGAACCTGGTTACTCTCATACCAATTCGAAATCAATTCATTACGATATGCAACATTCTGCTGCCGTTGTGTGCTGTCGTCAGTAAAGCAATATAATGGATTCTTGGTTCTTTCCAATGAGTCGTTGATATACAATGAAAGAGGGTTGGAGACAATATTAATCTCAGGGGACCACCAGCGTTGATAGTGAAAGTATTCGAGAGATATCCATCCACGGCCACTTGCAGAAAATGTTCTTTCTGGAAGCTGAGAAGCCATACATAAAAATGATTCAACAAGCCACACACGGTCAAAGCCTTAGAAATATCAACTGCAACAGCTCTTGATTCTCCATGTTTCTCGATTGTGTTATTCCAAATATGAGATACATAAAAAGAAGGTCACCTGTTGATCTTTGTTTCCGAGAGCCATATTGATGATCGCTCAAGATGTTGAAGCCTCTCAAATATTTGAGGATATGGCGGTTTACCACTTTCTTCATGATATTTGATATCACTGCTAGCAATGCGACTGATATATAGTTATTTGGAAGAATTTTCTTGCCTTTTTTGGGAATAGGCTTAACGCGAGCATTCTTACAGCAAGAAGGAAATACCCCTTTTTTGTAAGACAGGTTGAAAAGTCTGCAAAATACTGGTGCAGGTCCATTTCCGCACTTTTTAAGTAAGAAGATGATACGGTGTGTAATCAAGTGAAAACCATGTGATTCTTGCACTTTTCGGCAAACATATATCTTATAAACGAGTTGAAGCAAAGTCACTTTGGATGAGTAATCAGAAACATTTTCCAATGTGAAGTCACTCAGCATCAATTCCATTTAAAGACTCAAAGAAGACAACTTCAGTTGAACTCGAAGATTTCACATTGATTTCTGAGTTTGCCCCTTGAAAACAAACTTGAAGAATTTGTTAGTTTTTGCCAAAGGCTATTTTTTTTTTCACCTTGTGGTGAGATTTTGATCACTCTTTTCGTATATTTTTCTCCTTCTTTTCCTTCCTTTGGCCTTTTCTTTTGGAAAAGTTGGCCAAACCTGCCACTGACTGTATTCCTAATGAAGTGTATTTATTCTACAAACGTATGTATGTGAATGTATAAACTATACAATAAAGGTTTACCGTCAGCGCATTTATTATCCAACTGTTCAATCAGTGTACGCTTCACTTGCTCTTCACTGTATTAGGACGTGATCTTGACAGACAACATAGCGTGTCTAAGTGATTGCGATTTGTCACTTCGAGTCAAGCAGCCACAGCCGGCTTTAATGAAATTGGGTTGCCATTAATTACAGATTGTGGGCGTGCAATGCGAAGAGGTTAATTTCACAGGAGCGATCCCATTTGGGGTTTATATGGGGAAAGCATAAAAATTTATGAGGTGGCCATCATTATGTGGAGATCGGAAAGTATTTAGTCACTCTGAGTACTTTTACGATGTAATAAAAGTGGTGAATGTAGTGATAAATTCGAAAACGCGTGTGGAGATACTATTTCCAATTACATTTTGCGTTGGGAAACTTGAAGCTTTGTTCTTGGAATCGAAATCTGGCCTTCGTGACATTCAACTGAATGACAAACAGGAAGTGATTAACGAAAATATACTGAGGATTTTTTTATTTTCTTTTAATGATACCTAGGATGAACTTCATTGAATCTGTGAGATCAAAATTCATTCGTTGAAACGGATGCATCTATCAAATTCGTCAGAAATTTTCATAATGGGATATACAGTGTCATCCCCAAAGTATGAATCATGTGAAACTCATTTATTAAGTGTTTTTCGACAAAAAGTTATTCGTGATAAAAGTTTGTGCATCCCGTAAAACTGAACATGCACCAACTAAAAACAGTAAAACACACGTAATATGCGAGGAGCCTTCAAATATTTGATTTCGAGACAAGAGTAAAGTTCTCTTATTTTTCAAAATCTAGGAAAACGGTATTTCAAAAAGTTGTTCAGCATCAAGAAATACATCTAGCTTTGGAGTCATGGCTATCTAAGTGAGATTTTTTACCAATTTTTTTTTAAATGGGGACTACGATAATAAAATTTGTTAAAACGATGAATAGACAGCATCCTGTATAAGACGGTTTATTTTAAAAGCCTGCAATATTACAAATCACACAACTATGGTGTTAACCACGGTCAGTTATTTTGAAGAGTAAAATAATTTTCAAAGTTTTTGGTGTCGGTCCCAACACTGAATCTATCTATCTACCTATTAATCAAGCATTAACGGTTTCAAAGAGAGCTTCAAGATTAGATTAGAGGTTTCAAAGGTTGTTTTACTCTTTGATGAAATGAATGTTCAATGAAAAATTCTGACAACTGCAATTGAAAACGGAATAACTGAAACATTTTCATGAGCACAAATAATAATTTACTCATCATTCGAAAACATTTCATACTATAGAAACGTTAGCTACCTAGATGAAACCTGGCGAATAAAATAAGTTCTGAATTTACCTTCCTCTGTAAGGAGGTGATAAGCATACGTTGAATTCATTTTCCATCTTGGAAACTTTTCGTGTGTTCTTTAATGCATTTTCCACATGTTCTCCCAGTTTGACCTATATTAAACATCGGTGATAATTCACAAGGCAATGTGTATGTTCCTGATCTGGATGACTCCATATACCTCTTGTCATTTATCATTTTTAGTATCAACGAAATATTGTCTTTGCAATCCAGACGAAATTGTTATGACCAGGAGTGTATTTGCTAACCGTGACAATGTTTTTACATACTATCACCGCGACAAAAGCAGTACCGTAAAGTAATTTCATGTAAAGCATTCTTCAAAATATATTGAAGTTACCCAGAAATATGTTGATGAAAAGTTGACAATTGTTTTCGCCTGAAACTTCAAAGTACACCTAAAGATTGATATCTTTCTATGTAGGTGAAATTTAATATCAATACTCTTCAATAAGTCTTTGGTTAACAGAAAAACAGATTTTGAAGCAGATATTAAAAGTGTAGCGCTCCTGATAATGATGTTTGTTTCATTTATAACATGAAAGTTTGGAGCACATGAAAAGTAAACGACAACAATTGATTTATAACAGTTCATATATAAAAGAACTTCTGTACATAATTTGTTAATCTTGATGTAGTAGTGAAATTTCATCAAAATCTGATCTTTGAAAAATATCCCCCTTTCAATTCTACATAATCTGACTGGCTTCAAATTTTTTACCGTTTTTATGCATGGAAGGAAATAATCATTATATGAATTCTGGAAATAGTATACACGTACTTACTCTTACACAAGTAACGTGACGTACACATCAATAAAATTATAGGATCTGTACTATTAAATTCAATTTTTGTCATGAAATTACAATAATATTATATTTAGGTGAATCAATCACTTTTAACAAGCAACGGTCTCTCTTACCACTGACGCTTCGTGATTTTGTATTCTCGTTCATTCGTTTTATTTGATGATTTTCGGATATCTGAATAAACTTATATTATTATTATTATTAATAGTGCATGGATGAACTTAATTCAATTTTTGTCGATGAAGCTCCATCAAGGACCGGTGTTCATCGATGGTATGGTGAATTCAATCGTGGTTGTAGTTCAATCTAAG
>WOGO01006563.1:0-11684 GCA_015342085.1 Leptinotarsa defecta | reverse complement strand
CTTCAAATGTTAGATCTCTTCCGGTGTGGTAATATTTGGAAATCAAAAATACACGCCAGAAAATACCAAAATATCATTCTCGCGATCTTACGTCTTTGATTTTATCATTTGGCGTAGGAGAACCCATAGCTGATACAATTCATTGAATATAAAAATAAGTTTCAAAACTGCTCGTACACTTCAAAAAGTTTGAGAATTACGTAAAGAGTATGAGGATTGCGACAAAAATGTATCTTGGTCAAACCGAACGGACAGTAACAGCTCGAAACAAGGAACATATATCACATTTTCTGTTGCATAAACCAGGAGAGCCAAGTATCGCTCAACATGCCTCAGAGAATGGTCACAAAATGAGTGAGGAATGATTGAGATTGTTGAAACAATACTACAGGTAGGAAACAAGTGAGAATCGACAGGTAATGGTTGATTTCAAGAAAAAGGAGTATAACATGATATGTCGAAATTATTATTCAGTGTTTGTTTGGAGGTGGTTGACAATGTTTCATGGTGAATTTCATCAGTTCAGACTTTCATTGTCTAATATGATATGAAATGATTTGTAATCCCTGAAAGAATCAACAAATTTTAAATGAATAGCTGATAAAAACAATCATAATAATCGAAAAAAAAAAACTCTGAAATGAATAGTACAAACAGAAACAAATTATAGTTAAAATATTTCAAGCCATGTTACTTCACGACGTTTCGATTGTAAGTATTGACAATCGTCTTCGGGTAATATATTTTAGTCAGAGTGGAACAGACTTTGGCTAGAAGACAGAAAAGACCTCGCAAGGAAGAGAAGCCGTCACAAGCAGTACTTGCACTTCGCTATATCAGGGAATTGTCAGAAAGGTTGAGAAGAATTGGGTCCGAGTACAACATGAGAACTCATTTCAGATCCGGAAACACCATGCGTAGCAGCCTCACGAAAAACAGGCCACCAAACGCGGGCTCCGATTTCAAGAAATGCATTTACCGAATACCCTGTGAGTGCGCAAAATCCTATAGCAGTGAAACTAAGAGGCCTTCAAAAATCCGCATTGCTGAGCATAAGAAACACACACAGCGAGAAGAACCAGCAAATCAGGAATAGCAGAGCATGTTTGGGCCCATCAACATAACATCGAGTGGTCCCAAGCTGAGATAATACACAGGGAGGAACATTGGTTCAGGAGGAAATCCAAAGAAGCCGCATATATGTTGTACAACAACGTATTCAGCCAAGCTAGGATAGAGATACGCAACATATAGAAACCCATAATTAAGCGAAAAACGGCCAATTCCCGCAAAGCGGGAGAGGAAAGAGGGAATAGGTGGAATCACTCGAATGATCTATGAATAGTCAGATCTCGGAAGAATAAGTGCAGTCATCATCCGTGGTAAAGGTGAAAGTACTCGAATTATCTATGAATAGTCAGGATCTTGGAGGAGTAAGTCTAGTCATCATCCGAAGACGCTTGTGAATACTAACAATCGAAAGAAACTTGGCTTGAATTCTTTTAATTTCCATTTATTTTCAATTGTTCAATTTTCAATTGTTGTTTGCATTCAATTTTTTATAATTTCATTACAGTTTTTTTGCTTGTTATAATTGTTATTTCCAGCTTTTAATTTTAAATCAATTGATTCTTTCAGAGATTTCAAATCATCTCATATCATATCAGACAATGGAAGTCCGAACTGATGAAATATAATTCAGTGATTCTCATTAGGTGAGATGATGATCCGTTCAGAAATGAAAACACTGAGAGATTTCAAGTTTTTGTCTCATTGATATCTTGATGAAACCAACCTGGTTAGCAGAACGCGCGGCGAAGCAATATTCTGCTCTGGTGTGGAAGAAGTTCTCAATAAATTCAATTCACCACCGAAGTAGAATATTTTGAGTGAAAGCATCAGAAGCGAGATGGAAAATCCAATCATTCATGAGGTTACAGTCATCATGATCCACCAGATTAGATTGGAAAATATCCTGTCTTTTGTATTGCCACAGATTTGACCTTCACTCGTGGATAAACTTCACCATTCAAAAATTCTCAGTTTATCAAAACAATTCTCTTCTTTCTTCAGACACCTGTAATAAATAAGCCTGACGTATTTTTTCTCGACAGTGAATGTACTACATTGACATAGTGGAAAATCTACAAAAGTGTACTCTCCTTAGATTTGATATGTTACTTCTTTGAAAGTTGGATCTTAGACTGATGATTTCATCAGAAGATCGGCTTAGAAAAATACGGAAAGTTACCTTACGAAAACTATCCATTCAGAGGACAGCTGAACATAGGTGTAGACATAGGAGCAGAGAACGTTATATTTCATTCGAAAGTGGGATACCTGATCATCGGAGGTCAACAAAATTAAAATCGGGAGAATATAACAAAGATTGAACAAGGGGCATGTATGAACTTATACAGGAAATATAATTGTTGGAATGGAAAGATGAAATGAAAATTGCGGTGGAGCATGGAAGCTACAATGTTTTTCATATATTCACAATATTCATCAGAAATAGACAAGACACTTGGCTCCCAAATATAACAATACAACCAGTTGGCAATAAAATATTTTTCGTGTATAGTAATATTCAACAACAATAAGTATATTTATTTTTTCACTACGGAAAGTATGGTAGTAGATCAACTGAAATTTTCCAGTAGAACTCACTTTTTCAATTTCTTTCATTTCTAGAATTTCCTGCCGGTATCCTCCAGGGTGTCTTCTTCAGCGATGATCGTCCACGATACATGAACTATGGTGCTATAGGCTTCGTAATTGGTCATGAAATCACGCACGGATTCGATGATCAAGGCAGACAGTTCGACAAGAATGGTAACCTGGTCAACTGGTGGCAGGAATCCACAAAAAAGGCCTTCGTTGAAAAAGCACAGTGCATCATAGACCAGTATGGAAACTATAGCGTTCCGGAACTAAAACTCAATGTAAGTTTTGGTTGAACTACAGTTCCATATTCAGTTTGAACACTTTAATTTCAACAACAACTTTTTGTTGCCAGGTCATTTACAAATTGTCCACATTTCATCCTGAACTGTGGAAAAGTTTTTCTGATTTGTCATCGCTTAGATATGTATTATATCGTGAGAATTCAGGTTTGGTTAGTTGTCATATGAATCCGGTTATTTGAAACTCAATCCTCATAGTAATATTGGAAAAATGGTGTGTAATATGTAACTGATATGTTCTGTTCTTGCATGGGAATTTATGGAGCTTATATTGTATATCGCATATAGAGTTCTTAGTTTTTTCAAGGGAAGGTCAAGTTGATATATCAGTATATTTACGTAAGCTTTTTTTTAAATATTCCTAACCATGTAGAATAAACTAACCACTTTTGGATATGCTGATATTCGAAACAATTCGAGTTTTAATGAATTTTTCACGCACATGAATTGTTCTGAGCAAATTGAGAAATATCTCACATTGCTATTCTTGGCTTAGGATATCCTGAATTCCAGAATCCCTCTTTTTGAATTGGAATCATTCCTGCTTCAATTTTGAGTTAGGTGACTGTTTCCACATGAGTGAGTTTTTTGTAATCAAAAACATACTACTTCATCTCAGAAGGGCAACACCTACAGAGATGAAATGCATTTTTTGTAAGTTTCTATTTCACCGAAAAAGAAAATCAATTATCATTTGGATGTTTTGCACATTCAAAATAACTACTGCTTTCTCATTCGACTTGGAGAAAAATTATTTCTTTTTCAATAGAAAAAAAATCGAAAATAACATTAGATGTCCCGTGCTCTGAACAAATCTTCAAAAAGAGAAATGAGTCCATCACTTGGGTTATTAGGGGTTATTTGGTTATAATGGAGAATCCAATGTCTCCACGAATTTGCAGTAAAAAATTTGGAATTCTTGTTGGAAGTCAAATCTCACAACTTTGGATGTTTTGCTGGTTGACCAACGAATTCGATCTCCTGGGTGAGGAATTTTGTGAATCGCTACTTTCGCACAGGCGCCTTAAAATGCCTTAAAGGTTTTCTTGTAGTGCTTGTGTTTCATTATTATAAAATAAAAAACAAAGACCCTAGAGGGAAAGAAACATCTCATGTGCCAAAACAGATATCAAAACGTGTCTGAGGACTGTATTTTACATTTCGACGTTAAAAATATATGTCACCCTCCTACGGAAAATAATTCTCAGAAGTCGAAATTTGTGCCAGTCAATGATTAACGAGGTCTCACTTTTCAACGTGCGACTCCATTACCACTTATGTTTCAGCTACAATTTTTTTTTGTTTTTTTTTTTTTGTAAATAACGGAAAGTCAGTGAAAGTGGATAAGGGCTTCTCTATAGTGACACGCCTTACATCTATTCCTGGGGCACTATTTTTTGGCTTTCCACTTCTCTTGACAGGAAAACTTCCAAGGACTGCCGTACTCTGAAAACAGGGGCGATACACACTGTCTTTCGACAGTCCGAGTCTCTGCATGTGATAATTCAAGTTGTAAGAAGACTTGTAAGACTTGTGTAAGAAGGCCCATTAGACATCGTATTTCATCCCTACTGTAGTCCAACAACTGTTTGGTATCAAGCTTCGAAGGGTGAATAAAAGCCTTAGAGTGAGCCAATTCTGGAAGATTCTGCTAGAAGTCTCCCTGCCTTCCAGGTGTTCAATTTTTGTTTGGCAAAGCCTGAAGCGATGCCAATGACAGGTTCTGGTTCGATAAAGCTGCTTGCAGCATCCTTCTTTGCAAGAGAGTTAGCAGTCTCAGTATGGCCAAGAATTCAGACCAAAGACAATCTGTTGAGTCTTTTTATCGGGGATAGTCATTTTTGTCAATTTGCTACCAATTCAGACGTTGCTTGATAGGAGTAGAAGTAGAAAACCGAAAATTTTTCACTAGAAGTCGTCTTTTCCCAAACTATTTCTATTGCCTATCAAAAGTTTTTCAGATGAGTTAAAATCAACATGTTATCTACGTAAATCCTCCAACAAATTTGAAAGTGTTGAAACCATATTTGAAATTGATAACAGTTCACGATCAGATGAGACAGAAAATTCCCAATTAATATTATCAAAGAATCCACATACAGTTATAGTGCATTAGCGTGAAACTTGATGAGGCGGAATTATTCCAGTTAGAATGTAGCCCATAAAGGATCTTCCACTCCCAAATTTTGAATTGTACCCCCGAAGCATGGTTGGTTTCCACTAACAACTGCTTGACCATTCCTTTCAGCTAAACGGTATTAATACACAAGGGGAAAACATAGCTGATATTGGTGGTATCAAGGAGGCGTATTTAGCTTATAATAGATGGCTTGAGAGAAGTGGTGATGAACCTTATCTCCCGGGATTGAACTTCACCGGTCGTCAAATGTTCTGGGTCTCAGCGGCCAGCATCTGGTGTTCTAGGACCAGAATGGAAGAGCTACAACAGTTGATCATAACAGATGAGCATGTTCCTGATAAGTTTAGAGTGATAGGGCCCATGTCAAACTCAGATGATTTCGCAAGAGATTTCAAATGTCCAGTCGGTTCTAAAATGAATCCACAGCATAAGTGTAAAATTTGGTAGTGCCACAGGAACGTATTATTTGAAAAATGATTTTTAATGATACGTATTCAGCTACGGAAAATCAAGAACCTTGTACATCAAAAATCTATTGTTTTCGCTCATGAGTTAGTAGATTATTTTAGGAAATCTGAACTACTCGGATTATTTTGTTTTCATGTTATCAAAACGAAAAAAAGGGAACCATCTCAATCTCGAAGAATAGATCTGGATAATATCTTGAATGATTTAGCACCGTATCAGATCAGAGAACAATGCAAAATGTGATAAAGTGAAATCGAACCAATTTTTTTCTCTAACCATTTAGAGATACTCTTTCAACTTTCCAGAATATTTTCCAATCGTTTCGTATTTGTTGTTATTTGTTGAGTAGAGGATATCACAAAAGGATTGCATTAGAGTTTTTGGGAACTGATATATTGTATATCATAAAATAAATTTCAAACTTTTTGGAAAAAATCCCAATTGGAAATATATATCCCCAATATTTTCTCATGTTTTGAAATTGATCGCTTTTTAATTTGGTAGGGGAATCCAAAAAGAAATCATGGAAATTGATATGGTGGATACTGTGAAAATTCCTTTCAGTCATTTTTTCACGGAAACGGATTAATAGTGCTATCTGATAGTTACTGAAGTATACTTTTCGAATGGTCTGTGAGCTTTCATATCAAAAGCAGTTCGTCAACTGAAAGATATGTTTGGAAATAGACGGTACTGGGTACGGTACGGCATAACAGTCGTTATGCGTGCAGAGGTTCCAGAAGACAAAAGAGAGGTCTTGGGAATATTCAAGTCAAACCCATTTCATTTATTGTGATTGATTGTGGAGTGGATTTAGTTTTTCAAGACTGATCATCTCTCGTCATTCAATCCAACATTCTACTCAACAGACAATTCGAATGTTGTAAATTTCAGTAATTAGAAACAGAAACGTCAGACTGTAAAGCCACTGCAAAATTTGTATAGTGGAAAACTACAATCAAAACTGCTTGAATCGCGATATTCACCATTCATCTTAGTTCAAAGAAAGTCCACAGGCAAGGATTTTTCACAAGAATTCAACCGCAGAAAATGTACTCAATGAAAAACGTGATGAGGAATACGTGGAAATGATTCAAAATAGAAAATACTTCAATTGATGTGCTGAGACAATTAGCCATATTGACATAAATAGCAGATGATATCAGTTGTAGAATGAAAGATGGAATACTATTATTTTTTCATCATAGTTATATCCTCTTTGAAAAACCGATTTTACCACTTTCTCCAGTTGAAAATTGCATATAATCATGATCAATCTTCTACACCATTCTTCGTTGTGATCCTTAAATATTCTGAGTTGATTACTCCAACGGAGTTTTTAAATTTATCTGGAGTCCACCGATTCATCAGATGAATTCAGTACATTAGCCCTTGCTATTGCTAGGTTTCTTTGCAGTGATTCGCTACGGAAAAGCTACTGTGATAGCGGAACATGTCGTGATACATTTTTTTAAAATGAAGTTTGTGAATATCAAATCGTGAGGTGAAGTTTAATAAATTACTATGGATCTACATCAACTAACGGCCGTGTCAATCAGATATCCAACAGATACGATAAATTTGTATGCAAATGCCAGTTGTAAAATGTGAAATATGAATTAATTTTTATATTTCATTATGCGTCATTCTCACTTCACTTATTTTTTCCACCGTATTCTGGAGAGATAACTGCAACTGAAAAAGAAGTTTCCAATTGTCAAACCTGTGATACATACATGAAAGTGAATGAAGAACGAAAGACAACCACTAATTGAACATTTCATATGTAACAATAATGTACTTTTCATATATATTATTTCGATTCCAGATGAAGATATCGTTATTCTCAATGTTCATGGACATCTTATGGATCTCCATCCAACATCCATGTTTGAAATGATAAATGAACTTCACATTTATATTCATTGTATGTCCCTTCAATGTCCATATCCATACGGACCACAATACGAGTAGGACCACTAAGAGATCTCCATTGGAAATCATTTGTTCTCTCATCTATTATACAGTAATATGTCATCATGATGGATACATTGTAAAACGATCAAATTTCTAAAGCTTTTTGTATTGCCGATATCCTGATTTATTTCTGATTTGAGATGCCCTGAATATTTTTTCACTACGAAATGATTCTATCAAATTCGGAATTCATATGTGTACAAGGTTCTTTTTGATAACCGCAAGATGATAAAATATCAATATCGTCTCGTTTGAACAATTTCCGAGAAATTGACTATTATTCAATAAAATACGATATCGGTGGTCGATTAGATCATTAGTGACCGTCTGGATTCAAGTTTTATCAACCCTGAACTGGACATTTGACTATAAAAGTATCTATTGAACAATTTCTATGTTGTAGTAACATAACAATGTGGTAAGTGATCCGGTCATCATTCATAGAAACGTGTAATGATTTATAGTTTTACCGAAAATGGCATTGTTGAGTAATTGCCAAAAAATTTCTTCATTTTCGAATTTGAATGCGAATGTTTTGCAATTTCTCATTATATTCATTTCTCAAACATTTCATAACGGATAGCTTCAATTAATATTTTATTCTGATTGATATCCTGATAATTTTTATTATTCAAAAGTTAATAGACTGATTTTGACCGGATCATGACTGCCATCATTTTAGTACTTACCCTTTCCAATTTGAACCTCTTTTTGTTAAGGCATGTTTTGATAATAAATCTACTTTTTGAAATGCGTAGTTTTGATCCAACATTCTGTATCAAAGACAATTGGTTGCCTTCTGAAATTTTCAGGTGAGGAATTTTGAAACTGTAGGTGTGGTTATTCGTTGGTGTTGGTTGGTTTTTATACATATTTTGTGAATAATTCATAAATGCATGTGGGTAATGGTGTGGTGATGTAGTCAATGATAATACTAACAATAATTTTTTTTGATTGATATGGATTTTTTTTGTGATTTTGCTATAGATATAATGTATTATATTGATATCGACGATGGATTTTTCTCTGAATTATTTTAAACGTTCTCAATTGTGTTTTGCTTCTACATTTTCCGTTGAGACTGATCACCACATATTATATATCCTTTTCCATTTTTTCAAAAACTGATCTCTCCTGAAAATATCCAATTCAAAACATTTGTTTCGTTCCTTCCTCTTGCATCTCCTGAATATGCATGACTGCCTTCAACTTTTCAAACAAGCTTCCTGTGAGAATTTGGATGATTACAAAATTAAGATTTATTCTGATCATTACATCAATTAGTGACACAACAAATAATTCATATGCGGGTTATTGCTTTTTCATGGATATATTGTGAATTTCAGCTTAATGGTATCAACACACAAGGTGAAAACATAGCAGACAACGGTGGACTGAAAGAATCCTATCTTGCATACAGAAAATGGGTTCAACGAAATGGAGAAGAACCCAAACTTCCTGGTTTGAAGTATACCCCGAACCAAATGTTCTGGATCTCTGCTGCCAACACATGGTGTTCAAAGTATCGACCAGAGACTTTGAAATTGAGAATTCTCACAGGGTATCATTCGCCAGGTCAATTTAGGGTTCAAGGACCTTTGAGTAACTCAGAGTATTTCTATAAGGACTTCAATTGCCCTCTTGGTTCTAAAATGAATCCTGCGAAAAAATGTCATGTTTGGTAGGTCACTTTGTCACCTTCGTGAAACGGTGAATTTTCGATAGGTTTACCAGATGCTCAATTGTTGAGCAAATTTGTTGAGTTAAATCTGAAATCTCATTTTTGTGCAAAAAAAAGTTCACTGAGAAGTTAACCATTGACTTGTTTTGAAAAGTAGATATCTATATCCTTTTTTGTCAATATTATTTTGTATGTCAATTCGTCAAAGAACACATTTAACACTGATAAAATCCGAAAATATATTTTTTGTGCCTTTGAAGCCTATCGGAGTTAATATTTTGGTTAATATAATGGTAATCCCAGGAAATTATCAAATTTCATTCGTGAATATCTTTTTTAGTACAATTGACATTATATTTACTTTTCGGGATTTTTGGTATCAGTCAGAACTTTTCGTATTTTTCATATCTGCAGTGAATTCCTGATATTTTTTAATTCATTACCCAACACGTCTCATACAGTAATATCATCATTTCCACTCATATATTCCATATTTTTTCTTCTTGGTAGCATAGGTACTTCGAAATATATTTATATCATTAGCAAACAAAGTTTGAAACAGAGATACTCCTCGTCATTTTCACTACATGTGAATGATATTTCTACATTCCAAACAGAAGAATGAACATATTTTCACGTATTTAGTGAATGTATTTGTGAGAATTGATTGTGATTAGTGAAATTCAGAGTTATATTTTTATGTTGATGAGATGAAAATAAATTCAAAACTATTAACTACTTTTGTATTATTTTTACCTGTATTGTATAATTTTTCTCGATGTCATGTAATAGCTTATTGTTCAGTTTATATTCAATGGCTTTTATATATTTGACTGATACTGCAACTTATACGGACATTGTCATATATAGTTCCTCGACATATCTCTCTCAGTATGAAATAGCAGCTTCGATGGTATGCTCCACAGACTATTGAATATTCTAAAATTCATTTCCAGAGAGAACAAAGTTTCATCAAACAAATTACTATCAATAACGGTTGCAATATGGATGTTATCGACTTCATTCGTTTATACTTTTACCAACCTACCAATAAAATCGCTCATTTTTAAGGAAATACTTTAGCGTATAAATCAAAAAAATTCTTTCGAAATGTTGAATGCAGAAAAAACTTCATTGTCGAGTAGTCAGGAATATATGAAAGCTGTCTTGTGATTCTCTCCCCAGGGAATGAAAGAGAACAGAATTATTTTGTAAAATGTAGAAACCAATTCCATCATATAATTGGAATTTTCAATGTATAAAATGCACTTAATAGGAGGTAGAGTTCAGTTGACATGAAAATTTCTGAAGAACCTTCTCTATAGTAAAACACTTGTTGAAATTTTGTGAACTATTTAGCGAAAATCTCTATAGAACTTGTTATGGATTTTTACCGTATTTCTGTCAATTTCATCGCATTACTTCTCTTGATGGGCTTTTCTATATTTTTTTCAGCACATGTCTTCCAGATATATTTTATATTATCATTAGTTGAATATTGGAGTAATAGTTAGTCAAAGGGCTATGCTTGAAGACTGGCAGCAAACAAATCTAAAGAAATGAACGTTGAAGGTTCAAGCCAGTCTCCAATATACCTTCACAGTAGGTTGAATGGACTGACGCCTATCAGAAAACAACTACTACCCTGGCTAATATCACGAAGTGCTATGGATTATATTCGACAGGCGTCAGTGCTGGAATCGTCACAGAAAATTTAGTACATATGCAATTGGCAATACAACTGAAAGAGTCGACCTTCAATTTTGGACCTGAAGTCAATGATATTCCGTAATTGAAAATCGGAATTCTTTCAGAATATTTCATTCCTTTGCCTAAGTTGAAGCGAACAGCAAAATGTCACTCCATCTAGTGGACCAGGTACTAATCAACTGCATATCCGTAATTTGCCCGATTCCTCTGAATGAGGAAGAAAAACTTTCTTATTAGTCAGTGGGCTATGCTTGAAGACTGACAGTAAACAAATCTAAAGAAATGATCTCTGAAAGTTCAAGCCACTGTCGAATTTACCTACACAGTAAGTTGAATGGACTGACGCCTATCATAAAACAACTACTCCCCTGGCTAATACCACGAAGGGCGTTGGATTATATAAGTGTGTGAAGACTCCTGCACTGACGCCAGTTGTTTGAGTTGTGAGTTTTTTCACCATTAAAAAACATTACAAATCATACTAACAGTAAAAATGAGTCAAAAATAATAAATTGAACATATAAATTGACGAAGAAAGTTAAACATGTATAGGATTACTTTGGGTTTGACAAATGTCATATCTTCACTTTAATGTCATTTTTCAATGGGTATGATGATTTCATATTCTTTGGCTCTAAAGAAAGTTATTGATTGACACAATTTTCATTATTAGTATGTTTTTGATGTAGTTCCAGTAAGTTATTGTATATACTGCTGAAATTATCAATGTCAGTTTTCTTAT
>WOGO01006562.1:0-11684 GCA_015342085.1 Leptinotarsa defecta | reverse complement strand
AATGATTAATGAATAACGAAATATTTAGCTCCCTAACTATATTATTGTTGGAGCTGTTGGAAGGTAGGTTGCACTATATCGTTTACTTCAACTATACTGAAAATAACACCTTTCACGGCCGCCGGCATCGAAGAAAAAGAAGAAAATATGTCCTACTTTCTCGTAAGATTTTATATTTTACGTTTGGAGAAAACATTGTATATCTCATTCGGAGAGAAATACTTTCGCGTGGCTTTTATGGTGGACGGGCTCATTATCCTAATGACACAATATATTATAAACTTCAATTGTGTTCGTTTTTTACCTTTATCCGTATTCGCACGCACTACGCCACTGGTGATGGTCTTTTCCTTTCACAATTCAGAATATTAGTGTCGTGCGTCCCTATTCTAAATCCCTGTCGTCGAACCTAAGAGGATGGAATCCACTAAAAGTTTTCAACTGTACGTATTTTCCATTTGGACTAAATCCAATTTTTGGTCGTCCATTATTCAAATACGTAGATTTATGTACGGCGTCGGGATATAAATCCACTGAAAATACGAGAAAATGGTTCAGTTCGATCCTAATTTATAGCTCGAAACGCTCGGGTGCCAACCAAATTGTTACAAAACTCAATGTAAACTCACAAAGACAGGATAGAGGTCCATTTTTGGTTTACTGCCTTGGTATTGCTCTCTCTTCGTCATGTCGGGAATATAAATCAGCTGATTTTCATCGAAGCAATCCCGATTGTTTTGTTTTGAGTACATACTAGTAAGTCAGCTCACTTATTAATACAATAACAAACATTTTTACAGTAATGCTCAAATATCATTTGAGATGTTAACGTCATCTCTTTAGAAGACTCGGCAACAAAATTCATATGATAAATTCCTACCAATGATATTTCAGGGTTACTAATAAAACCTAATTGGAAAAAGCGGTACAAAATATGCTAGATTCAATGGGTAGGCTGAAAAATCACATAGATATTCGAAAAATCTACCCATTTCCAATCGTCCAATTTGTTCACCTCTTTATAGTCTCCGAAAAAACTACAAATCTTCCAACACTCTTGTTTTCTGTTTATACAAGTTTTTTTGTAGATATTTGTTTCGTTATCATTGATTCAATTTTGGTTTTCGATAAATTGTACTGCTTGAATTATAATGAAATGTTTCTGTCTCTTTATAATATTATTTTCAGTCAAGGTGTCTTCGAAATTGGTGAAAAGATCAACAAGTTTCTGAAGCGATTACTGATATATTGAAGCAAAATTTGGGTATTTTCTCAGGCAGTACCTTCTCAAAATGTTTCTCAAGTGACTCCAGGTACATACTCCCATTATTCTTTATATTTCTAATCGATTCGTTTCTAGATCCGGTCCCTAACTAATAATTTTGGTACTCCAGAGTTGGTTAGGAATCATGAGTATATCAGTTAACGGGCTCAGTTAACGGTCAATATCTGGCACACTCATTATTTGTAACATCTGAATATTCTGTTCTGTCACTTGAAATATAATAAATCTAGGCGTAATCCCAGTTTTTTTCATTTCTTGATTTTTATTTAAAGAATTATCTGCTCATTTAGCCTAAATGCGATCGAATAAGATACTTGAAATATAACCAGTATAATTGCACTGCAGCTTGAAATTAACTCGAAAACTATTCCGAGAGTTCTGAAAAGAAACGTATGGTAGCCAGATCACATTCAGCTAGGCCAAGCTCTACGGCCTGGGAATTACCATCCAATATTGATGTTTTGTATAATAATCATTCTGTATAGGATAACAAATTGTCCGATATTTTCGGGTTCATTAGCCGTAGTTCGCAGGTTTTTACACTTGACGTTTCGTTTGCTACTGCAGCAGATATTATCCAAGGCGATGCGACAACTACCGAAATTATCTACCTTTCTGCGATGCGCAAACCGAAAATAATAATAATTTTTCATCAAATATTTTATTCATGAACGAGGCAAATTTTTCACGAGATCCTATTATGAACTTTTACAATATCCATTTTCCAGCCAACAAAAATCCCTACGTAATTTATGAAAGTCATTTCCAGTAACAATTTTCGGTGAAAGTTTGGGTAGGAGTTATTTGTAACTACCTTATTGACCCATTCGCCACAGAGCTGCAGTCCAGTTCAGTGTTCTTGCTCGTCAGCTCGTCGACATTATTTTTCCAAATTACTGAAAGGGCAGAATCTCAAAATTAGCCAGCGCAGTCCTGATATGAATCCTCTAGATTTATATTTATGGAGTCATCTGAAGGCTCTTGTTCATTGAACTCCTGTACCTGATGTAAATAACTTGGGAAGTAAAATAATTGACAATTGCAGTGTCATAAGGAATACTCCAGGTATTTCTGAACGTAACAGACAATCAATGACAAATCGATTGCAGTCGTATATTTCGTCAGAAGGTGGACATTTTGCTCATTTACCTCAAATTCAAAATTGTTAATTTTTTGTTATCTTCGGTTTTAATTCTAAGTTGACTTTATTTTGTTGCAAACGAAGCTAGATATGAAGAAAACACATGCAACAAAAAGGTGTATTTTTAGTTGCTTGAAAAGTACCAAGAACAGGGCAGCGGCTTCCTTTTTTATATTTCTTTATAATATCATTAGGCAATTTTTGTCTACGAATTCCAATCAAACCATAGCACTGCCGAAACAGTCCGAAAGTTAATCAGTCATTTGGTAATAATAGTGTTAATGAACTCACTAATCGACGTTGGTTGCAAGATTTCGTTCCATAGAGTTTAACCTCGAATATGAGCCCCAAAGTGATCGACTTACAATAATCCAGGACGAGGATTTGAGGACCCTGCCGTTTTGAAAGGTCAAAAATCGCGAAAAGTAGGTGCCCTACGATTTGAACGATCGACAGAAACTGTCACGTTTCGAGGTGTGTTCTTCGATGCTTTTGCGCAACCAAAACGATCCTTTTTTGGATCGGATCGTCACGTGTAATGAAAAGTGGATCCTGTACTACAATAGAAAACGGTAAGCATAGAGGTTGGACTCCGATAAGCCATCCAGACACAGTCCAGAAGCGAAAACTCACTAAAAAAAAGGTCATGATTAATGTATGGCGGTCAGCGGTTTTTGTGATTCATTATAACTTTCTGAAACCGGATAAACCATCACAGAAGAGTCTTTTCATGAGGAAATCAACGAAATTACCAAAAATTGGGTCAACAGTAGATGCATTGGTCAACAGAAGAGTCTCCAGACCTCTTATTGTCCGACTAATATCTTGTCAAGCACTTCGGTAACTTTCTCATCGGTAGAACATTCGCCAATCAATAGCAGATAAAAACAGCCTTCGTTGACTGCATCAAATTCCAAATAATCAGTTTTTATGCTGACGGAATTATTCAGCTTATGTTACATTGGCAAAAGTACACTAATTCAAATGACGATTATTTCTATTGAATTAAATAAGTATTATCTGGGATATTACAGTTCAAAGTAGACTGAAAGAAAACGGACAGAACTTTTTAAACAACCTAATGCTTCAAATATCTGCAATAAAGTTCAACTGAATTGGTTCAAGGATACTTATGATATATAATAAAAACCATTTTTTCCATTTTTGAGAAACATCCTGTACAATATCATATAGTACGATGGAATAAAATAAATCTGTGAAAATAGCTTCCATTCATATTCATATACCCCACTCTGAATGATTTTCCCTCATTCTGAAAGTCTTGCAGAAAGAATTGTTAGGATATTAGTTCCACCGTGGTTTAGCCACGTGCAACCACTCTAGCGGATTATAGACCAATACAGAAGACATCGAAAATATAAAATTCTGATGCCTGATTGAGACCCCTAAATATGCAGTTGATTCAGGATTTAATGGCTCTAATCTAGACAAATCGACCGTTCAATGCACAAAAGAAATGTAAAAGGGAATTTTGATATAGTCATTTGTCCCTTCCATTTCACAAAAGCGAGTATCCCTCTCATTGAGGAAATTCCGAATTGATGTTAGTTCTTACTACTAGTAAGAAATACTTTTGACAAACCACAGGGACATTTTGAAAAAGGTTTTGCTACTCATCAAAATCATTTCCTTTGATATCACTTATCTTTTGCGTACATTTTAATGAATAACATTTTGTGAGTATATGTGAATTTAACAATAAGAATATCTGTAAGAAACTGAAAGTATAAAGTCCCATTCAGTGCTGCTTGGGAGTTATGAAAGAGTGCTTCAAAGCACTTGTTGAATTCGTATAGGCAAATATTAAACTGAAATCTAACCACACAGTGGTAAGACTTATTAGTCTAACCACTGTGTGGTGGAGAGATACGAACCTTTTATGAAAATCTAAAAAGAAAACATGTGAATATACTTGCACAAATATCCGTCGTGATATCAGCCGGGAAAATAGTTATTTTCAACGAACACTCAACAGATACTATGGTGTAGGAATCTTGGGAGAGGTGCATGTTTCGAATTAAAATTCTAAAAATTCATGTACTAAGTATTCAAAGGAGGCACTGAAGGAATGACGGAAAGAGTGTGCAGCTTATAGACAAAAACATTCTGCTCCATCTAGATGCCGGACATACTTTTCGTGGCAAATATTACTTCAATCTCAAATGTATTAAACAAAAGTGATTTTTTGTGGAGGATATCTGAGTTTTTCTATGAAAAAAATTGAAATTGCAATCGGGAACTCCATACAGGTGTACTTTTTTCAAGTAATCCTTCCAATATACCTCTTCGTTGTGGCAGTAACTCCGGCTCACATCAGTTTGGAGAGGAAGAAATGTTTGTTATCTAATATTTATAACTTCTTCCTCCTTTAAAAAAATGTTTTGATGCGCCTCTTCCTGTTAATTACGAAGCAGAATGTGTTTTAAATAAATATCCACGTCATTAAGTATGAAATGATTTTCCACTTTCCACACTTTATAAAACAGATAAGTTTGGTTTTCAGTTTACCTATTTAGGAAGATGCAGTGTAAGATATCTTGTTATGCCATTAGATATCTCATCAAACTAGGGAAAACATTGGTAAAAATGAAAGACACTGTTAACGGTACTTGAGCCAAGATCATACCATACTCATGTCACAGAGGTTGGAGAGGATAGACAGTGACAAATCAGTCTTTCATGAATTGAAGAAACTTCTCACAAATTTCAGTGTATCACTGGATGTTTGATACCGATTCATAATCATATATAAATTGGCTTTTGAAAAGAAGTTTTGAAGTAGGTACGGCAAACTTTGACCCAAAAACCACTGCAAAACTTCAACCCTCAAAGCAAAAGTATCATCTCCCAAAACGTTTCAAATGAGAATGTGGCGGTGAGGGAGGATCAGTCATTGAAATGGACTTTTGGTTTTTTCCCCATTGCTAATTCGCGTTTGAAAGTCAGCCACTAATTCAGAAAAAATAAAGCTTTCAACCGCCAAAAAAACAAAATTTTCAAACATTTTACTTCAGAATGTACCTCTATACGGATTATCTTCTAAACGTTATCTCACATTTTGAAGCACTCGTAGTGTCCCTTCGTGACGACAAACCTCAAAACCTGTCATCCATTTTGTGAGTACTGTAGGAAGAAACCTACTTATTGAAGCACCATTTTTCTCTTCAATATATACAGGATGCTTTTCAATGACAGGATTCTGGAATGAACCCTGTTGAATTTCCAGGCTCACATGTGAATAATGAATTGCTATTGCAATGGTGGTAATTACCTACCCCATCAGAAAGAAAGTGCATTCGCCCGAAAAACACAAAATAGGAAGTAACAATTTTCCATCGCTGCCACATTAAATTTTCCCAAAATTACATGATACGATCAAAGTTGTCTTCATTTAGTTCTTGCACTAACCGATTCTTATATTCGCTGGTTAGGTTACGTACAATTCACACCTGTGACAGTAGCTAGTTTTTTTTGTATTGAGCATGCGATATATTGCAATTCGTTAAAATATCGTTAGCTCTATTAGCTTTGTGTGTAATAATCTGATTCACAAAACAAAGCAGCAATGGATAGGAATATGAAAGTTTTTTTCTGAACGAGGTGAAACTCAATTCCCTTGTTCAAGAAATTCAAAGGAAGACACCCACACTAAGAGGTTTGAATTTGCCTGCGGCCTTAGGCGTAGACCGCAGGAAGGTTGAATCGTCCTGTAACCCACGGACAAAGGAAAGAATTGCCCTGCAGCGGGGGCGTTAGAATGCCGCTGCCGTGGCACTAGTGGAGGTAAAATTCTTCCTCAATGGCGTTTCATCACATTATGAGTGAATCCGCGAAGAAAGGATGTATAACTCTGAGCTCACTCAGTGTCACTAACTGAAACTTTAAAATACCAGGTGCCCTCTCATCATAGAAAGCCTATTCACGGTAATGCGGGGATCTGCCATAATGCACCTCCTTCCTCAACTACCCGTAGAACCCTTCGTGGAGCATACAGTAACCAAAGACTTCAACTCGTGGGACCCTTCATACATCATGAAGTGACCAAAGACTCTGGCCCCAATCCTACTAAATGACCCCAACTGTTTTTCCTGTAACATCTGATCGAGAGCAAATGTGCCCCACACGATGGAATCGATGAACTCCTCCAAGTATTCAATAAAAATGACGCACACCCCCAGTGTTGAAAATGCAGTGTTTCATTTATCGCTACAAAACCTGTGAAAAGGGAGGACAAAACTCGTGGTACACTTACCGGCTGGTCCCAAGATTTCTCCACTTCCAGTCTTCCGCAATTTCAAGCAAAAAATCAATCTCGTCTTAGGAATAAAAAACAGAGTATCCGTTGTACCGTTTCACCTCGCGTACCTACACCAAATCTTCAAAAAAAATTCAAATAATATATGTGTATATGTTTGTATAAGTATATATGTATACCCATTAATTTCAAATTTTGTATCAGGAAACATGTATTCACCTACTTATCGAGTATCTTATTATTTATTTGTACATGTATTTTGTATCTTTTTTTTTATTTTTAGAATTTGGAATAAATAACATTATTGTTATTGCAATTTGCGTTGTTAAATCGTGATTTAACGATCTTCCATCCATCAAGTGAGTCAACGTTCGGCATATATCAAACGCCTACATTCAATTCAAATGTGTTACGTGTTTCGGATAAGCGGGATTGTGGGAATTAGTAGCACATTAGCTTTCCATTAGAGTGCCCTTTTGGTCCCTTGACCCCAAATACACTAAAAGTGATTGATATCCCTAAATCCGCCATTCATACGACGTTATGTGGAGGGCTTATTCTATTCCACAAATTATTTGGTGAAACGTACAAAATCAGTAGGCACTGTACAGGGTGCATCGAATGGAAAATAGAGTAAGCATCTATTACAAATTTGGTCTTTCGACAAGGGTAATAGCTACGAGTAATAGCTATTCATATATGATGGAATTGGCCGATACTTGATGAGAATCCATAACGTATTCAAAAAACACTTTACTGTGAGATTTTCACTAAACAGTTTTACGAGAACGCAACACGTGTTTCGCCATACAGTGGCTTCTTCGGGCGTGTCTCCACTTTACATGGCTATTCAGTCCAAGTGTAAGCATGAATTCAAACTTTAATATATCGCTAATGAATGTGTAACTTTTATAAATTCGCTGGTGGCACACTAAGGTGTTCATAATGTGAACTGAAACTTTCAGTAAATATTTTCATTGCCATCTTTTTATGACACCTACTTTAACTGGTTTGTTCCCTATACTAGGTTTGTGGAAGTCTTTCACTGATGGAAGTTTGTTAAAATCTTCTGGAAGTAATTTGGCTTGTCCCTGAATTATTAGGTTGTCTTCAAAAGTTTTGTCCGTTTTTATGATTCCAGTTTTAACTGAAATATCCCAGTGAATACTTTTTCAATTTAATCTAAATGAGCGCCATTTGAATAAGTGAACTTTTGCCAACGTAACACAAGTCGATTAATTCACAGAGTATAAAAATTATTTACTCGGGATTCGATGGAGTCGACGAAAGCCGTTTTTGCCTGATCCTGCTTGGCCAAGATTCTACCGGTGAGACAATTATCGATGCTCAATTCGTTTTATTTTCGGACGATGATTTGTGAAGCATACAGACGGGCGTTGTCGTGCTGCGGATGCAATTTTTGGTACATTTCGTCGATTTCCTCATGAAAGGACTCTTCTGTGATGGTTTATCCGGTTATAATGAATCACAACAGCTGCTGAGCACCATACAGTAATCATGGTACTTTCTTCGTTGGGTTTTTGTCTTTGGAAAGTGTCCTAAACGTCTGTCCTGAACGTCTGTCCTGAACGTCTCCTCTTGTCGTAGAGTATCCACTTTTAATCACACGTGATGATCCGATCCAAAAAAAGGATCGTTTCGATTACGCAAAAGCAAAGAAGAACTGTACTTGAAACGTGACAATAAGAACATCATTTGGCAAAGCTATCAGTAAATAACTTTTTTAATATTCAACTAGCAATATCCTTGGCATCACACCCTCCAATACTTTTGAAATATCCTATCTAAAACATGTAGTTACACAGCATTACACAGCAGATACTGTTTCAGTTTTCATTCTTCACAACAATTTTTGGGTAAAGCACGTAATCTGAATTAAAGATTATCATTATTATTATTATTCATCTTTGTTTTCTTCGGTAATTTCCTAACCTTTGAAAGGTACTCTGTATAAAATGGGACAACGGCACTTGCCACCATCTCCCGGTCTAACGGATATTTGATTTGCAAAACTCTCTCAACCTTTTTTTTTCATCACTGGATTAGGTGCATTATCGGGTTGATCCATATATTTTTATATTAACCCAACTCTAAATGTCAATTATAAAATGATTTATAACTATTCAAAATTTTGAATTCAAAAGAATATATTTTTAGAATAGTTGTTTTTATAGAACGGAGGTTTTTATCTTTCTACGTCTCCATCTTTAAAAACAAAACATGCAGAAAAGCAATCAAACTCAAAATAAACTTTTGTTTTTTATTTCTGATTCCTCATCTCAACTTCATAAGACTGACCTTTTTTCTTTTTAGAAAAGTGAATAAATTCAACAGTCGTTGTTAGGTAACTTGTATTGATTAACTTGTTGTGAGCTGCAGTTAATAAAATTCAATTAGAATAATGTCGTGTTACTTCCGTCATACACCGATAAGTTCAACAGTTTTTCATACAATTGAAGTTGGAACCTCCAGTTTTCTTTTCCCATGAATAACTAACTTCATTATAAGATTTTCACTGAACAGTATACAAAACCGCAACAAGTGTTTAGATATACAATAGCTTCTTCAGGCGAGTATGAACACGACTAAGAAAGCCCTCAGTCGTGCTCATGCCCTTTTCTTCACGTCAGCTATCAACCGGACAAACCTCGTGGCAATAAACTATCAACCTAATCAGATTCATCTAGGCCTAATGCTACCTTAAAATGTGTTCCAAAAATAACCGCTTCTTGACTACTACTGACCAAAATTTTTGAGCGCACATCAATGTTTACATTTGGAAACGATTCTTGTTTCATTTATAATATAAACTTGTATACAAATTTGAGTCGAACTCATTATTCGCGCTGAGAAATTTTGGCAAAACAAAAGCGAATCAGCTCAAACACCAGGGTTTCTGTGCATCTTTATCATATTTGGTTTCATCAGTTTTCAGGAAACCTAATCGGACTTTCAGTGTTACCACAATAATGATGATTTTAAAATTACCAAACAACATTTGTGTCTACTTTTGGAACGCACCATCAGGACGGAACAAGAGAAATATTCTTCTTCTTCATTTTAACCATTTCACCTTACAATACAATAACCTCAAAATTTAAAAGGTTAAATAATATCAAAATATTATTCAAAACATTTAATTTTAAGTGGTTTCAGCGTAGAAGTTAATTAAGTGGACATATCGACAAGGTGGGTACTTAGTGAAGATATTTGCCAATTTTTTCAATAAGTTAAATTCATTTTAGGTTACTTATTTACATGGTATCCACAAAAAAGTTGCAGTCATGAGTTTCAATTTAGTTTGGAATAACGGTGATAAACACGTCAAAGGAAAGGCATTCGTCAAAAATAAGAAAGTTTCCAATATAAAAAGTACTTTATCTGACAAACAATCAACAATAACCATCAAAAAAGCTATCAGTCGTAGTTCAGGAAAGGATGACACTATTCAGAAAATAAATGTTGAATTCGTGAACCAGAACAATGACACTGAACCATCTCATGAAAAATCATTCAATGAGTCTTCCAAATTCATTAAAAGAAAGCAGAGAAAAGATAAAATTGCAGCGAAGCAGGCTGCCTTACAAGGGGAAACTCTTTCTCAGGTTGAAGCGTCAAACAAAAATCAGTCTTATTCTTTGTTCTCTGTTGGCCAAAAAGATGTCTATGTGAAAACCAATACAAAGGGCAGGTCTGTGGTAGAAAAAGTGTTCAGCGCTAATGATAAATTCAGTAACTTGGATATTCACAAACATATTGTATCAAACCTAGAAAAGATAGGTTTCAGTTCTATCACAAATGTGCAAGAGAAATCTATACCTGTTATTCTTGAAGGAAAAAATGTTCTTGTAAGTATCAACTCTTAATCTTTTCTGTCTATGAAAATATTAGATGAGACAGTGTAGTAATTTTTTCTTAGATTATGTTTGACAACAGTTTTATTCTTTTTGAAAATTGTCTTAAAATTAGTCACCCAATTTGTAAAAGTTTTAAAATTCATTCTGCAATTTATTGACAACATATTGATGACTATGTTATTGTACAATTAATGATGGATTATTCAATCTATAAATCTGACATATTTTCATTATTATTCAGTCACTCTTGAAGAAAAATATGTGTCAAAACTAATTTACGGGTTTTCTGACAGTGGTCTGCTGGTTTTTATGCCTGATGTTTCGTCTACTACTGTGGTAGACATTTTCAAATGCAATAAGGTAATGGTCGAAGTGCTCAAGTTGTTCTCAACTCAGAAACTACAATTTTTCATGCTGTATTACATACACTAAAATTTTTATAATCCTGTCTGTAACATTTTTTAACTGGATTGGATTGTCTCCGGCCAAGAAAGTTTATACTTTGAACAAAGACAGTCAGTCTGAAAGGCTCTCGCTCAACTATAATCTATAATATGCCTTGGTAAAGTATATGTTTTGAATTATGGCCAATCCAAGTGCATTCCCAGAAGTTTTTTTCATTTGCTTAATGTCATATAATTTGATGTTGAAATTTATCTGAGTTTTTCCCCCACTTGAAATTATCAAGCATGTGTACCAAACACTGTTATTCTTACCGAAGGTTGGATGTAACTCATTTTTAAATTTGAATTTTATACTTTTTAAGTGAAAAAATTTGGAAGACTATTCAGAATGAGTATGTTTCTTTGAAACCAACCAAAAATTCATCTGACAATAATTTTTGATTTTGTTACAAGTTGCTGAACATGATTTCTAGATATTATTGTGGTGGGTTTTGTTAAAGGATCAATAACTCAAAAGAATCATTTCATCTCATCTCTACAGTTATTTTCTTAGAATGTTTAATTCTGACAATTCTTTGATGAAGAACTAGCTGCATCTTGCAACCAAAGCTTTTGATGAACTATTAAGTAATTATTCCCAAGCTATCTAGAAAAAAAAGGAATATGAGGTCATGTAAAAAAAGTTCATCTTGAAATTTGT
>WOGO01006561.1:0-11685 GCA_015342085.1 Leptinotarsa defecta | reverse complement strand
GTAATTTCTCATTCTTATTGATTCAATTTAAAAAATTATTCTTTATTGCAGAGCAGAGAAATCCCATAAATGGGTTGAATACCTTTCCAAATAACATCCAGATAATAGTCACAAATAATTATTCTACAAAAATAATGAATCCTTTCACCCCCCACCACTTTCATTTTCCTTTATTAAATGATAAAATTGTCAGATTAATTTTTTTTTAATGTGGGTAATAAATAATAAAATCACAATTTTCATGAAACCATATTCTACAAGTGCAAATATAAAAAGTAAGCAAATTCATATGAAACAAGTTTAAAAACTGGCTATCTTCGATTCCTTCATTCCTAATTTGATATTTTTCTTGATGCTTTCTACCATCTCGGCTCCAGAGTTTGTTCCTCCTATATCAGGGGTATGGATTTTGTCTTCAACGAGAGTTTTATAAATTGCTTTCCTTATCAGCTCAGCATGATCATCCTTCTTCAAGTGATATAGGAGGTTCTTAGAGGCATTGAGCATTGCTATCGGGTTGGCGAACTCTTTATCTAAACAAATAAATCTGTAATGATTTACTATTCTTATTACAATATTGTCGTGAATGTTTTCAAGTTATTCCCTAAAAAATCATTCCACTTAAAAACTTAATTATTACAAATACTCTGACCCGTATACTTGATGAAAATTGATAACACTATCTATGATAATGATAGAATTATTACAATACATTCTATTCGCTACACGGTAGCTTCATCAGTTACTGGTACATCAAACTATTCAACCATAGGGTGAATTCATATCAGGTGATCAAATTCCAATTGCCTCACGATTTTTACAGGATTGATATTTTTACATCAGATACTACTATGCAAAAGAAAATGGAGTATGAAAAAAAATATCTTCTTAGAATCTTATTTCAAAGTTAAAAAAAGTTGTTATTGCGCCTATATGCATTTACGTTTTATTTAATACCTGAGGCTAGAATTAAGACAGAGAGGTAAAATAAAAACAAATCTGTTCAAAATTGAATACACTTCAATTTTATATACAACATGACGGTATTTCAAGTACTTTAAATTTTCAACTCCTACTCAAAATTTCAAAAGTGTTTTTCAAAAACGCATATCTCAATGGGATCTATTGAAACGCAGATATTTTCAAGATTATTCAGTTCAAATTTGACTTTGAAAGGATTTATTGTTTCAAAAAAAAAAAGTTGATTGAAGGTAAAATTTCAATTTAAATTGATATTTTTAAGCAATACTCTCAATAACAGTTTATGAATAATATTCAACTACTACCTTTACAGTCAGGGTCGTAGCGAAAAGAAAAACCGGAGGGGGGGGAAAGAATCCAAATTTCCTCAACGCCACCAGCAAAATTTCCTAACTTTCGAAAAAATGAAAGCCGAGGAATTAGTTACTACTATAATATAGTAATTTTCTTACTTAGCTATCCAAAGATTGGCTGAATGCTTATGCCCGTTAGGGTATGCACAAACAAAAATAAATTTTGGCAATTATAAAAATAATAATGGGAATTATTTCACTTTGGACCAAGGTCCTTGGTCTTCCACCATATCCACCATGTATAGGAATATTCAATACAAATGAAAGGAAACAACACTTAATAATATAGGGATTATTGTTTTCTACTATTATTTCTTCACGGCCCGACATTTCCCAACTTTTCCAAGTCAAAAAAACAGCGAAAAGTTGGGAATTTTGTAAAATTATCACTTGAAAATTTGTGGACTGTTCAGGACTGTTCTCTTACTTGGGAGAAATTGAACTTTTTTGAAGTTTTCAAACAACTCAGAAGTAAGAGTAAGAGAACTCCAAGTTATGCATATTGGGAAATCCCAATCTTCTCCTGTTTTTTTCCTTTTCTTATTACCTCTCCCTTTCTTTCCTCTCATTTTTATTTTTAAAATTTTTATTCATTTTTTTACTATTATTTTTTTCTATCTTGACGGCCCAAAATTTCCCAACTTTTTCCCAAATCGAAAAAACAGGAGCATCCCTCCCATGGCGACGGCCCTGTTTACAGTAATATTACGCTTCTGCTCATCACTATTTTTTAAAACAACCACCAATACAAACAAAACATACCATATATAAAATTCTTTTAAGTAATTCATAAACTATTCAACGAGTCATTTTTTGTGAAGGAAAATCAGTTTTTTATCGACCTTTTTTGGGTATTTGTTACCTTCCACAATCTGAAAAATATAAAAATTATTACGGAGAACTTTATACAAGTGTAGAAGGGCAAACTTTTCAGGTTACCCCGATAATTTACTTCGTAAAATCAAAGTATTTTTCACAAAGAAAAATCTATTTTATCAGTAACTTGTATTCAACAATTTTGCCTATCAAAAAAATTGCTACACAATTTGATAATACTATTGGGCTTTCATGGTATTTTTTTAAAATTTTCAATTATCCGTTTTTTTTATTCGCTTTTAAGTACGTGAAATACTGTTATGTTGTATATCAAATTAAATCTAATTTGATTTTAAACAGAATGGTGTTTATTTTACTCTTCTATCGGGATCCTTGCCAGATAAATTAAATAAAACGTAAATCTGCATATACGTAAAAATTTTTTTTTTTTAATTTTCGAATGAAATTTATAAAAAAACCGAGTGAGATAAAAACTTGTTTTTTATATTTGAATTGTGTCTCATGTGATAATTCATTAAACCAAAAACTATTATAAAAGAAAAAGATGGGAGAAATTTTTATTTTATATTTTGATTACTTGATATGGAATGACCCAATATTTTGTAACAGTGGGTAATAACAAAACTTATTAAAAAATGATAAAATCTGGTGAATGTTGTTGAAAACTTTTCAACAATAGAGGTTCAACTGAATTATTTATAACACACCTGCCCGGTGCTGATGATGTCCAACATGGTGAAACTACTGTATATCGGTGGATCTTGAATTGAAATCAAATTCGGAATTATTGGAATAGTATGGATTCATGAAGACATGGAACTGAACAACTTTTTATATCACTTTAATAGTGTTAGACCTTTCATAACATTCACCAATGGAGAAATAAGTCCACAAAGAATTGCCCTTTTCTAGACGTGAAGAGGATTGACAAAAAGGGGGAAAGAAACATCGGTAAATATAAAACTAATTCACATTTTAAAAATCAGACTGAAAGTCATTTATGTCTGATGCAAGTGGATGGCATTTCGGGTAATTTTTTTTTGTTTTGAGTTTCATTTCAAAAATAATTTCGAGTATTGAATACTTGAGAAAAAAAAAAGAAAATTAACGTAAAGTGCAGATTTATAAAAAAATAATCATTCAAAAACATGCAAAATATATATTGGTGAATCAATAGTAATGTATATTGAATGTCGATTTATATATTTAGTCAAAAAAATGATTACCTTCGTACGTAATATGTCTGGATGCAACTTCGAATACTGCATTGTAGTCGCCATAATTCTGACCAGAAATCAGTCCAGGTCCTCCGATCAGTCCGCAAATGGTATTCGTCACAATATTTCCGTATAGGTTGGGTGTGATTATCACATCGAAAGTTTTCGGTTTCGAGACGATTTGCATACAACAATTATCTATGATCATGTCATTCACTGTTAATTCTGGGTAATCCTTGGCTACGTCTAGAACGGTTTTCAGGAAAAGACCATCAGATAACTTCCTAGAATGAATTCATTAGGATGGTTAGTATAACTCTGAAATAAACACCAAACATGCGAAACCTATTCTCGATTAACGTTTAACTTATTTCTACATATGTCAACATATGTCACATTTAACCAGAAAATTATGCGGATTTCTATCACGTTTCGAATTATTTAAAGAAATTCTCGAAGTCCCTCAGTAAAAAACAATGTACTATGGATTAGTACAATCACAACTTAATTATGTAATTATTCCAGTGTTTATCGTGTGAACGATAAACACTGGAACAGTCTGAACGTAATATAAAATATATCTTGAAAATTGTATATGGTAACAAAAGGAAGTAGAAATTTGGTAATGGAGAGAGGGGTTTTTCATTTCAAACAATTATTTTACTTGAATATAATTTCCAAAATTCATGAGGGCAAAATATTACTGAACAAACTTCAACACCCATATAGTGCTAGGGCTAGGAACAAAGAACATTTATTGTAGCAATATGGGCGCGAAAATTTGGGATTTGGCACCAGATAGAATGAAATAAAGTATAAGAAATGAAAGTAAATTCAAAAAAACAGATTAAAAACTGGTTGAAAAACTGTAATGATATATTTCGTGAAACTATCAACCAGTAAATTTAAAACAACACTACACTGGCCACTTATTTTCAACGTAGACAGCTTGAATTTTTCCGCACAATGTTATTTGTCTATTTTCTTTTTTCATTCCTCTATTCACTGCTATGCACGAGTTGATTCAATATTATATTTGAATTGTTTTATGTTTACATCACCAAGAATGAATTGAACTAATTTTGTATATTCAGTTCCATTTTCAATAGGTTGACTATACCACACACAAGAAACTCTTTAGAAGTTTCTCCAGTGGTGCCCGGTTCATTTTTTTCTCAGTAATGTGTTAGTAATAGTTTACTTGAAATTGTATATATTGATTAAAATAAACTTTTTTTAAAACCGTAGTTTGCGCTGGCAGGCCCCAACTCCCGAAGCCCCGATACATTCGGGAGGGCACGCTGGCGTTATCAGCCAACGACCACTCCCTACACAGTGGGGTAAGTGATCATTGGGTCCAAGAACCTTGTGTCCTGAACAAACGCAGTTAGCCAAGAATGACAGCCTTCTGCATCTGTCCGGCTAAGATTTCTGCCTTAGTGCGGCAAGCCGGTATGATTTTAAGATTAGAGAGTAGAAAGGGCAGTGAATTTAAGAACTTGCCTAAGTCGTGTATAGACTTGGTTTAGTCTGAAAAAACTGTGTATTCCGTTGATTGTATTACTATTAATTACAAAAATTCGTAGCATAACGTTCCCGCACAAAATCTTAGTGACTTTTTATTTTTAAAGAGGAATATTGAAATCGAAGCTTTGATTTCACTATTGAAAAAAAGCTATAGATTTTAAAACAGAAATATCGTTTATAAAAAGGTTGGGAAAAAATTTCGAGAAATGTAGACGAGATCGGGATATCGACACTCTCTCATCTTCTCTATTTCATCAAACCCGACTTGAAAAGTTTAATAACCATTACCTATTTGATTCATCTTTCGAAAGTTCATTGTTTTATTATACAGGGTACATCGCGATGATCGTCGGCTAGCGGTATATTAGGAAATAATAGGATTCATATAATGGAAATTAGAAAATATAGGTTTTTTAGTATACTTTATCGAATGAAAATAATGCTCGTTTTCAACACTTCCGGTTATACCGGAAGTTGGTACAAACTTTCTTAATTCAAATGTAACATTCTAATGCGACTTTATGTAATATACCAAAAATGAACCGTTCTCAAGATTCATTTGTTTACAAATAAAAAATAGGTATTTTTCTCTTGAGTGATTCACCCATAATTTTCAAAAGTTTGATAGAATACATAAACGAGCCAGTATTGATAAATTGAAATATGTACTTCATTCCATCGTCTTGTGGAGTAACATTTCTAAAATGTGTTCGGTATCGATGATTAATTCTGAAGATATGAAAATGTACCAACGTTAGTTTTTTCGAATGGAACCCTATGTATTTTAGGGTAGTTTTGAGATTCCGAGTTGATTTTGACTCATTTTCATATATAATCCTGTGTCAAAAATCAATCGTTAATTACCGGGTATGAAATCTTCATTTCGAACAGTTACAAAAAGTTTATTTGAGCCATTAATTTGCCGTCATGGGTTTTATTGAAGAAGAAATAATGAATTGAAAAATGTTCATTCTAAATATAGAGTGAAAGCGCGAAAATTCAAAAATATTGCATTGTTTTCCCATACAAAATATAAAAACCATCTCAAAATATGTTCGAAGACATTTCAAGTAACTTCCAGACATTTATTAACTCTCTTCATAAAATTTGTATTCACAGCACGACTAATTTCATCGGCACCTAGGGCGTTGAATGCTTGCAAAACTTTTCTATTGTTTATTGTGCATTATTGCACAATAAACGTTAAAACTTCAACTTTCTTGGAAATATCGGTCACCAACCCAAAAAAAATATGACGAATATTTTTTTTATCAGCAACCATTCACAAAACTCAATTCGACGATGCAATTCCATGTCTTTCAGATGATGCACTAGTTTTCCATTTATGGTTTCCATTTATGGTTTTTCAAAATGCGGTGAGCGGTTTTGGGTTTAACTAGTAGGTTTTCCTCATGATCTTTTAAAGACGCTTTTGGATGACTAGCGAAAAATCCAAGAACATCTATACTAGATAATTATCCATCTGAGGCTTTCGTTTGATTATTTTTGGAAGACATGATCCATGATGTGAACAATTATTCAACAGCATTTTTTGAATATTAGTGGAGTTTTTTCTCAACACCAAACCGTTATTTCAACACCTTGACAGGTGTTTCGATCACCAAGTGATCATCTTTAAGAGGAAGTTTAATTTTCCTGTGTTTTTGTAGCTCCATATCTTAATAAATTTATTCTACTGTGTCGTGGTATCACAATATCTATATTATTTTTACCCCTGATGATTTGTTTCAATTTTCCCCAAATCAACTCGATGAGATTGAAAACAAAAAAATAGGGAGGAAGTCTCAGTATATGGTGTGTCCTTGACTTTTCAGCAAAACTCTCAAGGGCATACACTTTTTCAAATGTTTTTGTCTGTGAAACTTCAAGTAGTTGGTTTTTGGTATAGTTATCTTCAAAATACAAAATGTTATCCATACCATTTCTCAAAAATATTAGCTTACATGTTCTTATGATAGTCATCATTGCAGTTCTCAAGTTTTTTCCACATAATTTCAAAGAATTTGGAACCCTTTAATTCCTCCGCAATGCACAATGATTAGTCGCGATCCTTTGTTTGTAGGCATGTTAGGAATCTCGTTGCTTTTGTAACAGTCATATATTGGTTTTTTTAATGATTTTATTAGATGAACATCTAAAGGTTTTGGTAATCCCGTATCACATCGCGTCTTGCCTTCATAAGGTTTGTTTTTGACCATTTTACGTACAGTTGAGAAATGAATTTCGGTCAAATCTGATATTGCTTGTATTAGTTTGTTTCCCTCGAAACCGAACAGGAGATGTAGATTCTTATAGGTATACATTGAAACATACTCTTTGAATATTGAATATTCAAATGCATCTGAATCTTATTCATTGATGGTATCCTTTTTTCTCATTGTTCACCAGCACTACATGTGAAAAAGTCTTCGTTGTTATCACACTCGTTATTACTATTAGTACTTGTCCAAGGACGCAGAGGTAGCGTAAGGCGTGGGCGGTGCAGAGGGCCTCGCGCCTCAAAGCCGAAAATTTTTTTTTAAGTATGGAAAATTCAACAGTACACGCCAATATATTTTTTTTCACAAATAATATATCAGAAAACTGTCAAACTGAAAATACTCCATCCGCTCTTTTCTGATAAACTATATTATACCTACTATGAAATTGATTAATCAATAAATCCTCATCTTTGTCATTTCTGATCATTCGTTTTCATTCAGTCTGGCAACATTACTTGGCAGGGAATATCCGGTCAGAGACCTGGGGACCAGCCAAGCAATGTATCGCATGCAGATGCAGTCTCGCTTCATGTTCATATATTACAATTTTCGAAAGTATTTGATGTGGGAGTAAATACTAGTTTTACATAGTTTCAAAACGATTACACGTGTTCAATAAGTTTTCTTAACTAAACATTACATAACTGAAAATTATGTCTTGCATGAATTCGAAAAATAAGGTTGCCGTTACTGAAGGTTGTTGCATAACTTCGATTTGTTGCACTGAAATGCACCCTCTTTTTTCATTGTGCGTATTATATTGTACTTGTGATGCACTGTTTGGAACTTTTGATGTAGAAATGAATATTACTGGAGTTTTTCACAACACCAAACCGTTACTTTAACACCTCAACACGTGTTCAGATCACCAAGTGATCATCTTCAAGAGGAAGATCAAACAGTTTGATCTTCGTATTCGAGATGATCATTTGGTGATCGAAACACGTGTCGAGGTGTTGAAATAACGATTTGATTTTGTGAAAAAACTTCAGTAATATGTATTATATTGTATTAAACATATATTACGTCAGTAAAATACTGTAATATATGACAGGTAATATACAAACAAATATAATTATGTACTATATTCATCGAATTTTTATCTGAACGAATCAGTTCACTTCTAATAAGTTAATTATACTCAAGGCAAGAAGCAAGTACCGACAAATGTTATTATAATTTTTTTTACAGGTTGAGGATTCGATATTGGTGCATTCTTCGTAATTATGTCAGGCTGAGGCTCTAGGAGAATTAGAGATAAAGGAGAAAAATGGTAATCTGGTTCGGCTAAAAAAAAAAAAAATAATTTTTTAATTGAAGTAAAGTGAGTGAAAGACGGCAGTGTCAGTTACTTTCACTGATTTCAAAAACTACACCTCACGATTTGATCTCTACAAAATTTATTTCAAGTGATAAACCACTTGAAAAAGCTAATGTCTTAGCGAAACATGTGATATATTTTTCAAATAAATTTCGTGCAGATCAAATCGTGAGGTGTAGTTTTTGATATTACTATGGATCTTCATCAAGTAACGGCCGAATCAATCAGAAAAATTACCTCCCTAAGGTTTTAATACAGCCATGTTGATTTTTTATTTTTTATTTTGTTGTTCAATGTTCCAGAAAGTACATAAGTATTAATTTTGATAAGTGTTTCGTAATGAATGAAAAATTGTGTAATTTCAAGTTTTTTTCATTCCATTAACTCTTCTTCTTGCACCATCAGAGGGCCTCGCGAAATATACCTTGCTCACATTGAATTTAGGTCTTGCGCCGCCACTGCAAGGACGCTACATTTTAAACAGATAACAAAAATTTTAAGTAATTATAACTGCACCGATATCGAATTTGAACACCCAAATCGCGATCAGTTCCTGAACTGAACATTGACGACACAACGGCGATACACATCCTTATATTCTTTTCGTCACCGTAACATGTCTTCAGATTTAATTTTATGACTCTTCAGCCAATCATAAAACTCGGTTAGTAAAAAAAAGAACAACTCAGTAGCACTTGTGCTAACTGACTTGAAATTCGCCTTTTGTTATATCAGCAACTAGCTCTGCAATTTATCTAAATATTTGTATGTAACTACAGGTGGGAAACAATGAAGACGATTATTATTATTAATTATCCAATACGAACTGCCAATTCTTCAGTCTCCACGTGGACTAGTTCGTAGCAGCATTATTTCCCTGTATTGTTTTTTGGCTTTTGAGATGCCTATTCACAATAAAGATTACTTCGAATGTACCTACTCTATTCATTGATGCTGCAAATTTTTTTCAAATTTAATTTTTTTCCCTTTTTCAGTATAATACTATATGATGTCGTTAAGCGATTTTGGAGACAATTTTTCTCTATGAGTTCAAATTGAACCAAACCGATGCCGAAACAGCCAGAAACATCAACCAGGCATTTGGCAATAATAGTGTTGATGAACTCACTGTTCTACGTTGGTTTGCGAAATTTCGTTTCGGAGATTTCAGCCTTGAAGATGAGCCCCGAAGTGGCCGATCTACAGTAATTTAGGACACGATGATTTGAGGACCCTGGTGGAGTTGATATGACCCATCACAAACGGTGCGTGGTATGGCAGAAAAACTAGACGTCAGCTCTCATGCGGTTTTTGATGGATTGAAACGTATTGGAAAGGTCAAAAAGCTCCAAAAGTGGGTGCCTTATGATTTGAATGATCGACATGAGTTGTCACGATTCGAAATCTGTTCTTTGCTTTTGCGCAAACAAAACGATCTTATTTCGGATCGGATCGTCACATGTGATGAAAAGTGGATCATCTACAACAACAAGAGACGTTCAAGACATTGGTTGGCCACCGATGAGCCACCCATGTACTTTCCGAAAGTGAAAACTCATCAAAAAAAACAACCATGGTTACTGTATGGTGGTAGGCGGCTAGTGTGAGTCACTATAACTTTCTGTAATCGGGCCAAACTTTCACAGTAGAGTTCTATTGTGAGGTACCGAAAATTGTGTCAGCATCAGCTGTCACTAGTCAAAGGAAGAGGTCTCATCCTGCTCCACGGCGACAATGCGCGTCCGCATATTTCACAAATCACCGTCCGAAAATTAAACGAATTGAGAGTCGAAGTTCTGCCTCACCCAGCATACTCTCCATACCTCTCGCCAATCGACTACTGTCTTTTCAAGCACTTCGAAAACTGTCTTACGAGTATAACCTTCGCCAATCAGGGCCAGGCAAAAACGGCCCTCGTCGACTTCAAATAATCTCGAGCACATAATTAATCAACTTGTGTTACGTTGGCAAAAATGCACCGATTCGTTTAAATTGAATAAGTATTCACTGAGATATTACAGTTTGAAGTAGACTCATAGAAACAAACAAAAATTTTTGAAACAACCTTCTTACACAGTAGTATCTAGAAATACCTGCCATACAATAACATCTCCTCCGGTTATTACCACGACGACCATTGACTTATATTAGAAATACATTCGTGTCAAAGCTTTTTTCGTTTTTCTGACGGTGGTCTGCAGATTTTATGCCTGACGTTTGTTTACTACTGCGGTAGACATTATCGAATGCGATGAGGTAACGGTCGAGTTGTTCTCAACGCAGGAACTACAATGTTGGAATTCGTCTCCGGTTTTATATCATCATCTCGTGATTGGATTAAATGACTCTGTTTGTGTATAATTAGGGACAGGTAGCCAGATTTCATTTTCATGTATGTTCACTACCTCTTCCTTTCTTTTGAAATTATCTCTGAGTTTCTGAATTTCCATTGTCTCTCTCTATATTCTTGGATAGTACTTTTGAGTTTTATCGAGTATTTGTGTATCTTCGAATGAGATAATGTGAAAGCATGTGATGCAACAGCTGATTTGTTGGTTTATCTGAGGCGACAATTTCTGCTATATTCAGAGAGACGGGTACTTTACTTCTTTTCGTGGTTCTAATGTAGACCGACCCGTAGATCCAGAATGCCAGAGTGTTGCTATATGATCTCTGGGGTCCTTACTAACTCTAGACTTTCTCTGATAATTTTCATTGACCTAAATATTGGTTTGACGTCGTGTTTTCCCAATTCGATTTGGGATTGGGACATAACCTTACCTAGTATGAATTGAAACCTGTACTGTTCTACACTGCAGTTTTGAACTTCGCCTTTTGGATATTATATTGTATTTCACCCAATAAAGACCATTATTATTATTATTATTTTGTTTTTTTTTTCACCGTAGTATGCGCTGGTCAGGCCCTATCCCCCGAAGCCCCGATACATTCGGGAGGGCGCGCCAGCATAATCAACCAATGACCACTCCCCACACCGTGGGGTAAGTGATCATTGGGTCCGAGAATCATGTGCCCTGAGCAAACGCAGTGAGCCAAGAATGACAGCCTTCTGCATCTGTGCGGCTAAGATTTCTGCCTTAGTGCGGCAAGCCGGTATGATTTTGAGATTCGAGAGTAGAGAAGACATCATTCCACCAAGGACTCCA
>WOGO01006560.1:0-11685 GCA_015342085.1 Leptinotarsa defecta | reverse complement strand
AGTTTTAATCTTCCTCTTTGAAGATGATCACTTGGTGATCGAAACACATGTCGAGGTGTTAAAAATAACGATTTGGTGTTGGGAAAAAACTCCAGTAATATTCATTACTACACAAAAGTTTCCAAACAATGCATCATAAATTTCAGTACCCAACAATCATCACAGGGGTCACAAAATAGTATATTTTTGATGTCTCACATCTGCCATAGGTGTCCTGTGACGGCTCACACTTTTCAAGGGACTGGTAATCAATCAATTGAAAGCAGTTCTCACTCTTTTTACATACCACAGCTTATTCGGAAAAATCACAAGAATTATCTGAAATGTGTTGATATCACAAACATTTTATATCTCCAATAAGATATTTTCCCAGGTCGTGCAACTTCCAAAAGCTTTCTTATATGCTCCGTCCCAATTTCAGCTCCCGCAGTATTCAATCGAGAGTCAATGAATAAAAATAAAGCGGATCAATTAATTCCCGAGAGAAGTTGCATATTCCAATAATAGTTCCGGTGAGTTCCTTGTTCAGAAAATACTGGAGAAATTGAATTAGTTATTGGCTGGTATTTTTATGTTGGTGAGTTTTCTGAATTAGGAAAGATAAATCCATTTACAAACAAAAATAACATCAATCCATTTTCTCAATGCACCCATTCATATATTTTCGTATTTTACAATGGTTGAAAGCGAGAAAATAAAGCATTCGTGATCAAAAGGCAGGTGTTTCGACCTGCCTTAAGTCTTATCGGTGGTGCTAGGTTGAATCACTAGTACTGTGTTGGACTAAATTGAGTCCAATACTGAATTCGAAACCAAAGTTGGCAGGTAAAAACAAATTTATCAGATGTTCCACCCATTCGATAATATGAATCAGTGTTCGAATATATGAATTGTTTTTCATTCAAGGGAGGGATTGAAGTGAGTGAAGGGACGGAACGATAGTGCGGCGAAAGTGGTGTTGTTCGTAGAAAAGTGGATATTTGATTATTGGCTGTGATACTGTTCTCATATCGTGCCTCTTCAGAATTTGGCTCACTCTGTCGCTAACTCCATGAATATAAGGAATAAACGCCTTCAGGTGGCTTGTCTGTTCTCCAGATTGTTTTTGGATGTAGGGTAGGTGTTTGCTAAAGTTGGATACATCTTTGGATTTGGGATTCGAAAGAGTCGTTTTAGCGAAGGGATGATTTGAGTTCGTCCAGTTTCTTGGATCTATTGTGGATGTCCGTGAGTCTGGTAGGCTTGTGTGTGAGAGATATCAAATTGGAAATTGATTGGTTAGGATGATAATGAGACTTAGCATTGACACAGCGGTTGGTATGGGTTGGTTCTCGGTAAACAGTGTGCGAGACGAAATTATGGGATTTTGTGATAATAACATTCAGAAATGGAAGTAAGTTTATACTTTTTCACCTATGTTGTGAATTTCAGATCGGAATAAAAAGAGATGATGTGATTTAGGAATGTATGGACATTCTCAAATCCATGTAGCCATAGATATATAGTTCGCGGACACAACATAACACAGATAAGCATAAAAGGTCATTACAACCATTGCAAAATTCTTTCTTAACTACCTATATACTCTCGCGTCGTGATCGTTTTTAACAGAACTGGTCAAAGGCACGAAGAATGTTAGAAACACTCCAGTAGAACGACTTCTAAATGAATCCAGAGTTTGTATTCCAAACAGTTTCTACTATTTCCCAGAAAATAAATAACTCATTTTATCTCATTCACCTCTGAGGCAAAAACTCTTAATCGTCCTCGTGAAAAGTTTAGATTGCGGATGAAATTCATCTGCGAGCCATAGGACGGAAATACTTGAAAAGGATCAGCCATGTTGCGAATCCTGCTCTGGCTGTCAACAAGAAAGTTTATATACCTATCGAATTATGAAATTTTGAGCCACACCAAATCATTCTGAATATGAGGATTGAATTTTCTAGAGCGGATAGTTTAGTTCGAGACACGACAATAATAACAAGTACACCAGTGAAATCAAACTCGAAGGCAAAACAATATTATTTTATCCAATACGTCATGTTGATCTTTCTGATTGGCGTAGGAAAGTTCCATGAGAAAAAGGTGAAACAATTCAACATATTACGTATTATGAATTCCATTGTAATATACTATCAAATCTGTAGATTAAAACACATAACTGAATATTTTCCAAACAGAACCATGTTAGCACTATTTTTTAAAGAAATTTGCATCAAGAGATGGTCTTGATGATTTTATTTATTTGGGTATATATTTTCATGAGGGGGAAATCAAATTTAAATACATTCTAACGGATGATGTCGAAATTGGTTGGCAAAAACATGTATCGAGAAAAAATGTCGTCACAGTTCTGGGGTAACGGAACAGTGGTTTTATTAGATTGATGATATCGGCAATAAATACATACAATGTTTTTCAGGAAAAATGTGCCAGTAAGGATATTTTCTCTTCGCAGGAATTTGAATTTGAAAACAATCCAAATATTCTATAAACGCATGTTTAGATTGGGAGGAATCGAAAGATTGTATAGTGTGAGAAAATACTGTAGTAATAATAGTTCCTGTGATCTAGGTACTTGTTATGAGTGTTTGTCAACTGAGTTGGGGTGTAATTCTACAACTTCTATAAATTAAATAACGCCAATCAACAGACAGTTCAAATATATAGAAGAAATAACTACATCAGTTCATACGTTTATTTCGTTCAACGCCAGTGGTTCCAATCTTACATATTATTTAGGTCAAATGAAACTCATTTTATTAAAGTTCAGTAATTGAATAAAATTGTTGAATTGCTATCGAAAACATACCCGATTCATTGTCATCCTTGAGAAATAAAAATAATGACAGTCTTAAATAAACTTGAGTCGAGCTCACCTGATTCCTATAATTCTTAGCATCTTTTGTAATGTAATTATTTTGTATTATATGCAGTATATGTACTCAAATTCTTCAACATTTCATCATCAGCGTTTCATTTTCCACTGGCGGTCATTTCTCCATGATTGTTAGTTATCATTTGTATGAACATTTCAATCATTCACTTTTCAATTCAACCTCACTTTCCAGAGGAATATGCCGTAAAAAATATCAGAATATGAATGAATGAAGAATACATTCAAAAAAATGTTTTTGTTGAACATGCCTAAAAGATAATTTAAATTATTTTTAATTTCAATATGCGGCATATACCTAGTCACATTTTCATTTACCAGTACGTATTCGAATCATTTATTACATTTGAAGTTCTATACATACAAATTATAGTAAATTTTCAACCCCCGTGTTGTACCATGTGGGGACAACTACAAAATTTTACAGCAAGTATCTCCACGAGTGATTCTGCCATGAAAGTTAAAATTTGAAGTGTCATCAATTTCTTCGTAATACCTGAAGCCTTTCGGTGTGTATTTTATTGGGACAATTGAATTCAAAAGGCTGATTATTATTTCATAGCCAACATATGGTGAGGCTGATGTTCTTCCCAAGTTTTCCTGAACCCAGACAAATAAATCTGTTTCCTACAAGTTTCGTATTTTTCCGTGGTTCCAAACATAAATCATTATTGTGGATGAAAGAAATTGAAAACAAACTGAAAATATTTTCTTCTTTTCTTACACAGTATGATTTGATGAAGGCTTACCGGAAAAAAAATTTCAAAATTTTTAGTAGGTGACTTTGCTCCTTTCAGTATTCATTTAACAAATTTTATCGTATAGGAAAGTTGGGAGAGAATAGTGTTTTCAATTTTATTCGAAGTTTCCTTGTTTGTTCAGTATGAGATAATATTCCCCAACAAATGTCAAATATATCTAATATATATGTATCATTGTTCAATTTTATAATATTAAAATGAGAGCCACCAAAAATCTGTGTTGGTGTTATTTTATACGAAATTGGTTTCGCTGGGAGTGTTTATGTCTCAAGCAAGTATCGGGTCCTGGAGCCAATTACGCAACGTACCTATTAAAATTTTATTTGTTCTCGAAGATAAGCAATAATATTGAAGATTTAATAACTAAATTAAAAGATAAGAAAACTGTCCTGCGGGTCAAATTGGCACAGCTCTCTATAAACAGATTATGATTGATTTTATGCGTTCTTTATGAGTTGATGAGAGACAAGTATCTTGGTTCTCCAACTCAGCAGATGCACATTGAAGGCGAAACTGTTTAAAACAAAATGAATCGACGTGCATTGCTGAGATAAGTATTGTGTTGAAATTTAAATACTGAAGGTAATACATCCAATGAGTTCACCAAGACACTCATTGAAATACATCGATAATCATGAAATAAAAGTAATTCTAAGGTGAGGTAAGGTGTATATATCATTGCAATTACCATTAATGAAAAAATTCCATGTATGTGACATTTTATGTAAATACTATTTCATATATTAGGTATATTTTGTTTCAATTCCGTAACAAATGTTTCGAATACGAACTGAATGGGGAAGATTTTCATGTAACTGGAAGTTCATATAAAAGTAGTGGTTTTGAAAATATTGTTTCTACCCGTTTGTTTCTGAAAGAATATTCTGTACATACGCTGCATATATTCATAGTTATCATTGTAACTGTTTTTTTCTTTTTTTTTGGAAATTTCCCACATATTTAATTTGATAATGAAGATATTCAAAAAGTTTGTTTTCCATAAAAATATTTTTTTAAATTATATCCCTCTCAATTGAAATGAAATTCCCATGGTTGTGATTGAATTATCAAACCATATAAATCTGTATACGTACTGTTATATCTACCTCCAGTCTCCCGAAACATGCTGAGAAAATTGATATTACCGCACAGTCAAGAAAAAAGGACCCTACATTGTCAAACTCAATAGCAACTAGCTTCTATTTTTCAGGTTAATTGAAAGTTTTCGTCGAAATCACAAGACATAATGGTAGAGAAAAGAACAATAAATATAATGTACTGCATAAAATATTACCCAAAATATTACCAGTGAAGGAATAATGAAACAATGGATAAATTCTATACTAAATTAACTGTACCTATATAAGGAGCGGATGAGTACCTATTAAACTATGTCAACGGAGAAAGAACAAATAGAGTCGAACAAAAATATTATAGGGATACAGTTAACACTCTTTCTGTCAATTTCTTGGTGGGTTGTCTGCTAAAAAATAGGTGCTTCTTTCAAATTTTTTTCATACCCATTCCACTATAAGTTCAGTGTTTTTTCAAATCGTTGAATATATTTGCAAAAATTGAAAAAAAAATGTCTTTATACTTTATGCCACAAATACAGGACTGGAAAAGTTCTCTAAACGAATAATCTAATTGTATGAATGTTCCAAGCAACAAGTTTTCATCTATGAACCGTAGAAATTGAATTTCTGAGGATCTATCATTCAAAATAGACTATAATATTGCATATATATGTAGGAATACACCTCTCTGCAATCGAGAGAGGGTTGCAGAGGGTTTCAAAAAGGAATATCAGCAGTTGTCATGTTTGACTCCACTCCTAGATATTCAACTCCAAGTAATAGTTTTGTGCTTTTTTTTGTGAATTTGAAAAATGAAATTGCACGTCTCTATAATGTAGATAATTCACATAATGTTTTTAATTTGAGTAAAATTGCATTGGTCAGTGTTTATAATGTATTTACTATTGAATATTTGTAAATGGTAGGTACTCGGTTAAGCAGAGCAGTAATAATACTGAACTTTGCCGTGAATAAAAAAAATTGGGAGCAGTCACGGGATACCTGGCAGATGTGAAACATCAACAATAATATTTTGTGGCGCTTCTGATGATTGTTGGGCACTGAAATTTTTATAAAAAGAATGTAATTGAAATACATGAAAAAATTTGATGTGGCTCTAATATACTAGTGAACTCGGGAATTGCAATATATAACTGATGATCTTGAATTATTTTTTATAAGGACGAAACACAAGCATTACAGAAAAATCCTCAAGGCGGTCTAAGAGCGGTGCCTGTTTATTCCACATGAAAGCAGTCCTCCAAATGAAAGAGTACTTTAACAGTAAAGTTTGAGGTGTACTGAATTGAACCTCAAACCGATGAACAGTCACAGTCCGTTGCGTATTTCTGATAGATACCGCTCTTGGTGGAATCAAATGTGCCAATTCACTTGAACACTTCCCGTATAAGTATTTGTAGAAGAGAGGCAAATCTCCAACTTTATTTCGATGTTCCAGACTATCAAGGTTGTAAGTCATATTTTCGCGTCTTGAATCAGTCGAATGATTTTTTTCTGGATGGAATCCAATAGCGTAAGAGTATGCTTTGGAGCGGAGCTTCATACATGAGATCAATACTCCAAAGAAGGTCTGATCTGAGCTTAATAACGCGTCAAAAGTTGCTGAGGTATGTACAGTTTTCAAAAATAAATGTTTCAATATGAATTCCATCGTCATTAGAAATATTTTTTTTATGTTTCTGTTGATAACAAATAAGAAAAACATCCATTCGATACTGGCTATCAGATGATTTTGAAATACAATTTTGTTACTCTTTATGAAATTTATTGTTCAAGCAAATATTTCAGTGCATTATTTTCCATAAGAATGAAATTAAAATTGATTAATACTCAATTGAAAAATATTACATGCTATAAAAATTGTGTGAATTCGAATCTACCAAGAGAGTAGATTTTGCATTTACTGACCTTGAAACAGACCAAATATACGGGGGCTCAATGCACGAGTAAATGCACACTTCAATTATAAAATATAAAAATATAATTAACTTACTGATGATTTGATAGTGTATTGTAGTGCGATTTTGCTTTCACTGCAGAAAGCTGCTCATATTGATTTATTAATTTATCACTGTCATAGACATTCAGTATGGCAACATATATAGCGTAATGCCAAAACAGTGGGAGGATAATTGCACAGTCGCTTGCGCATAGCGACCCGTTGCCACGGTATGCGTCGTCACGATTGTATAACCGCAAGGTTTTACGTGCAGCTAAAGATGTTTCATATGAAAAATAAATACATTATCTTCATCGTTTACTTTTTTCATTATCATTATAATTTTTATCAGTTATAATTGAAAAACTTTACCGTATTGAATTGATACACATTTACTGTCATCTTCACAAAAGTAAAAATGTGTATTGTTTACAAATTGCTTAAGTTTTGATAAAATTACTCAGGTACATTATCCGTGAGGTTGTATGCAAATGGTGGATAAATCATCACTTATATTTACAAAAAACATTCAAGTAAATTTAACAATACAATCTCAGTAACAGGTCAATCTTTTTTAAAAAATAATCAATTCTGAATCAATAGTTGAAATGAAAGTTATTACTGTTGAATTTATTGCAAGGCAGTAACGGAATAATGAAAATATTCTAAACTTGAAGTTTATAGATGTATTTTTTTTTATTTTCACATCAAGGTTAGTTTATCAGCGATACCAATATATTCAGTTAAGGCAACTGAAAAATCTTTTCATAAAAAATTGAAATGATATGTATTCTTAAAAAACCCAACGGTTCCGGTACTGACGAGAGGCAAGAAGTCCGAAACCGGTCTGGTAGTCGTCCTGACCAAATGAAATTGATTTCTGTTTTTCATACATTGGAAGTTACTTGCGAGGAATCTTCCACATGGAAGACGTTACACAGGTGCCTGATGGTTTTACTTCAGCTTTCTGTGCGGCATTAGCTAGGTTTGTTGTTATTTTGCCGTCGGGTATGTGCCACACATACCTACAAAGTGGTAGGTCCACATGACAGGCAAAGGGTAAGGTGTTCTCCACCTGAACTTGGGTATGTCATCTGCACCTCTACGGAATTAGGTATACAACATTATAATTCCAATACTTCGACTATTATTTCTGTTATCATCAGAGAGCTACGAGATTATGATTCAAATTGGAAATTGGAAAAATTGAAAAAAATTCAATTCTTACCTGCAATGTTAATGAGGTTGGTCAATAGTTGTTGAAATATAAAATGGTAAAATTTTGGCAGACATGTGAAATATATAAATGGTGAATAACTACTTGAAACAAACATAATGCGTTGAGAATTATATGAGAGCTACTATACTTATTGCGATGGTATCAGTGGCGGTCCAATGGGGGTACAGGGACACCACTCCAGAGGATTGAAAATACACTATCATTAAAAGAAGTCAATTCAAGAAAACCGTAGCAACCTTATTTCAATTATTGAATCGGCCATTTTATGTGGTGCCCAAAACATACCCTTGAGGGGGCACAGAGACAACTGAAAGCTGTTTCGGCAAACAAAATGAGAAAGCTTAAGTTTTTCACAATAATGACAGATGAGACCACAGATTTGTCTGTTAAAGAAGGTATTTCAACACCAAGGAATACAAGATTGAAGAAGGTTTCATCAAGTTTGTGGATCACAGTGGTAAAAAATTCGCTCACACAATTTTACAAGAATCAAGTAAACTTGACCTTGATTTGGCTAATTGCCGAGGACAAGCTTTTGATGGATCCTCCAATATGAGTGGAATATTTGAGGGTGTGCAAACCCTTATTTCCCTCATTTTCTTCTTGCAATCTATAGCCACTGTGCCAACTATATGCTAAACTTGGATATAAGCAAAGCTTGTTCTGTTGCCAGCATAATTAAGTAATGCCACGGGATTCATATCTTTCCTTGCAAATTGTTTCCGTGACTCCGCTGCAAGATAAAACTTTGGAAGAAGAGATGCGGAAAATCATAACCTTAAGCCAGGAAGATATGGTTTGAAAAAACTGAGTGTAGAAAGATGGATAGAAAGGCATGAAGACGTGTTGACGTTTATGGAACACCTTTCAGTACTCCCCACTGTCCTCGAAACCATTGTTAGTTCACCGAAAGGTAGAGGAGGTAATGCATTTGCTTTCCTGTACTCTATTCTGTCGTCAGAATTTTTATTTAGTATTGTAGTATTGGCTTGAAGTAACTTTACCTTCAGCTCGCAAACTCCAAGCAGAATACATGGACAGAATACATGGATGTGCTGCAAGCTTCGCAGCTCTGACACCTCTTGGGGTTCTTGTTGAATGCTCTTCGTGAGCAAAACAATAGTAGAATCAATACTTCTGACCACTCTAGATTGAATGATTCTGTACAGTCTAATTCGACTTGTGTTTGTACATGTTTTGCTCGAAATATCCTCTAACACCTTTACGGAGCTTTATATTTAGGCGGCTGATTTGTCAAATTGAGTGGGCACAGTAAGTGAAATGTCTAAGACAATAGCTCCAAACAGACCCACCTGAGGTCTATTATCGCATGTCAGTGTAAATAACGTTTCTTGATTTCATTGTAAATAAACTGACAGCAAGGTTTCCCAAGAAGGACATGGAATGTGTAGGCAAGCTGTAACACCCGATATAAATGATACCTGCATTAGTAACATTCTTCAAGGGGTAAGCAAATACAAAAAAGATATGCTATGTTTTTCGGCCTTGAAGGGTGAGATGCAAATTTGATAACAAATGTGGAAATCAAATCCCGAAAGCTTACAAGTTTGCCAATTCTCTTCCAAACATCAGGATATTATTGACTACCAGTACAGAACAGAGAACTTTTTCAGCTATTCGTCGTTTAAAAACGACGGGTGATAACTGGAAGACGATTGTGATTAATAAAAATCGAAACGTTGTGACGTAAATTGGTTTGAATTCTTTTAATTTTCATTTTTCATTTTTTGATAATAATATTTTCAATATTTTTAATCTTCAGCTTTTATTATTATTTCAATTTTTTATTTTTTTGGTTGTTGTTTGAAAGTTATCTCTTTATAATTTCTGTTTTTTTGTTTAATAAAATTGTTATTTTCGGTTAATCTTTTTAATTTTTTCAGGGATTTCAAATCAATCTATATTATATTAGATAATGGAAGTCCGAACTAATGGAATACACGACGAAACATTGTAAACCACCTTCAAACAAACCATACTCTGAGTTATAAACTGCCCTCCCCCCCAAAATGATTTTCGGGATCCGTCACTGGATGATATTGTCTAATATTGAAATTTTCATTTGGATAAACATGTTAAATTTGAGTTTGAAAACTGAACTGGTCTATTGTTTATCAACTCAGTTGTCATTTGTAATTTGGACCATTGAGTCAAATACATTTGTAGGTATCTTGAACGAGGTATTTAAGGACATGAAATATATCTGAATTTTCTTTCTCTTTGAGAATTGGTATCTGCCATAGGAATAATTGAGTGCAAATGTTATTCAAGTAACTGCAAATGAATTATCATTCAGAATATTCCAATTTTCATCTATTGAGAGCAAATATAATTGGATTTCATTCAAAGGATCTACATCAGTGTTTTTTATTTAAACAATCTTGTCATTGACAAATGGATGCTATTTCCAGGAATAATTCTTTTGAAACTTTTTTTTGCAATAATTTTAACAGAATTGAAATCCACTGCATCTCTCAGCATATAGTCTGCATTCACTTTTATGTGAAAATATAGGTACGATATTTCAATAGTCTGACAGTTTGACTCATATATTCAGCACTACAACTGCAAAATTAATTTTTATTGAAATTTGATTGGAATTTTATTCTTAACATTCGAGAAATTGAACTTATTGTAAGGATAGTTCTAGTTGCAATTTCTATTTCGTCAATGATTTTGAAAATTCGTGAAAGTTTGTGTGTGATTTCAGTGATAGACGATAATGAAGTGAAGAATTTATGGAAAGATTGGAGTTCATTTTTATTGACTATTCGTGATTCATTATTATGGAAACTTTGTGTTCCATTATTCATATTACTATTTTCAAAATTAAAGAATCGAGGTTATTCAGAATATGAAAAAATTTTTTAGGAGACGTGTCGAATAATATCTTGTTTAACAAGGTGTTAAACAAGGTGAATTATGTAGAAAAAGTTTATTATGTATGTTCAGGTTATTTTGATGAAAGGAAGTGTCAGATATTTTCAATACGTGTTGTTTCATTTGCTTGATCAGGTTGACTTCAATTGATTGTCTATGGTAAGACCAGTAATTCATGTATGGTAGATACATGAATACTGATAACTTTTCTGTACCAGTATGAAATGAAGTACGTATCATTTTGGTATCCAAGAAGGGTGGCTCGAATCTATGAAATATTTTAACAACTTCAGTGACTCCAGTAGCTGAAAGGTAGTAGTTTTGCGTACTGTCATCGTGACATGAGCAGATTGGTCTCTTACGATGTCATAGAGTTGTGAACTTGTGTGATAAATGCATGTGTTTTCATTTTCAAATGTTCACATTGTTGCTGACGAGGAGTTAACGACCATATTGTTGGACCGAAAGCTTTGAGAAGCACTCCTTGAAGATAATAGACTTTTATGTAAGTGAAACTTCATAACTTCAAAATATCATTCCTGTGAATGACATCTGTTTGGAATGAAAACTGAATGAAATAAAAGTGATTTTCGTGTAATTTAATATTCGTATGAATATAATTGTTTCGAAAGGACTTCTTCTCCAGTGTAATTCAATGTTCTTGTGGTAATTATTCCAAAAGCGCTTTTTTCCATTTTTTGTAGAGATGAACTCAGTGTTTGTTTGAAGGTGATTGACAATGTTTCGTGATGAATTTCACTAGTTTGGACTTCCATTGTCTACTATATAAAATGATTTGAAATCCCTGAAACAAGTAAAAAAGAATAATTAAAAAAGAATAGCTGAAG
>WOGO01006559.1:0-11687 GCA_015342085.1 Leptinotarsa defecta | reverse complement strand
ATAAATACTGCCACAACCCGTGTACAGCAACAAAAGTATATATTTTCAAATATTGCAGAATATTTACAACAATCTTAAATAGACTTTAGTATGTATACTCCGAGAGAATGAGCGATTATTCTATGAGGATAGGAGATGGTGATGGACTATCCTCGATGAGGATTGGTGGGTCAGGAATATCTTCATCGTCGGAATCAGAATCATCCGTTTCCCTAGGAAATAGGTTCCACATCACTGATGGCCCGTCATAATCCACCTTGTCGTCATTCCACAGGCCATCATACAGGTCAGCGTCCGAATCAGTATCCGCATTGGGATCCGAGAACTCCTAGTCGGAACGTCCGCATCATTGGTGCCGGTAACGTGCATCACCTGCAGTCTGGTATCAGACCATCCTCAGGGCTGCTCGTAGTGATGAGGCCCTGTGGTGGAATGTACCTCACCTTCTCCGACATGTTGGTATTGGGCAGGTCTTATTCCGCAGGAAACTACTCAAACAAGTCACACTTGTGTACTCGTTAGAGTAAATAAGGCGGGGCCGAGTGGAAATCCACTTATGGGGAGGAGTGCAACCAAACTCCACCCAAAAATAGGGGTAAACGACCGGCTCACACCCAGCTCAAGGCCGGGAAAACAGGTGTTTCTCACGAGACGAAGATGACCAAGGTCTCGTCGAGTCAACCGGGAAAAAAGGCTGGACGTGGCTCTCTGAAAGCGAAGACGAAAATCGTCTCGTCAAAGAGATCCAATAAATCATTAGGCGACTCAGAGGCAGCAGGTGTCCTCACCTCATCATCTGAGCCTACACATCCCTCGGTCACGGGAGAGGAGGGTGGAGGTGGCCTTGAGCCGCTTCATTCGTCCTTGGAAAAAACTTCAAGGATGAATTAATCGACCTTGCCTCCCTGCAGGAACCATGGACAGGAAATAAAGGCCGAGTAACCGGACTGAGCAATATTCCTGGTGAGGTAATAGTATGCCCTGGGGTGAAACCCAGAGCATGTCCGGTCATCAGAAAAGGTATTAACCATTTTTTGCTTACAGACTTCTGCACCCAAGACGTGGTAGCCATCCAAATTTCCCTATCGTGCAAGAAGGGTAAGACGACTAGCAAAAGGAACAAACTACAAATAGTAATGGGATGTGACGCCAATTCACACCATACAGTGTGGGGCAGCACGAATATAAACCATAGGGGTGAGTTACTATTTGATTATATATTAGGATTATATTTTAGGAAGGTCTGTCTGTAATTAATGAGGGCTTGGATCCAACTTTTGTCACTAGTAATAGGAAAGAGGTATTAGATTTAACCATCAGGTAACATTCTCTGAGCAACAAGATACAGCATTGGTCTGTATCTACTGAACCTTCTTGTTCAGACCATAGATATATTCTTTTCAATATTGAAACAGGTCTAAGATCAGTAGTGGAATATCGTGACTCAAAATCTACTGACTGAAGGGGGTATAAATACTCCCTCCAATCGTACTTTGAGGAGGATTCAGAACTATTCACAGTTATAATGATATGGATACAGTAGCGACGCAATTTCGCGAAGCAGTGATCTCATCCTATCATAAGAACTGTCCACTGAGAGAGATAACCGCAACTCTTCTTGGTGGAACAAAAGCCTTTAAAATAAAAGAAAAGAAGTTTGACGACTATTCAATCGAGCTAAAGAGTCAGATAACTGGGAGTTTTACAAAACCACTCTAACGAGTGGTTTTATATAACCACTCGTTAGAGTGGTTTTGTAAAGCTCCTTGTGAGAGTATCTTTCCCTCTCAGCGCAAGAATTCACAAGATTCTCTCTAGAGAGCCGACTGCTGAAATTGGGTTGCTTAAACGATCTGATGGAACATTTACGATCTCTAGTAAAGAAACGTTACAGCTTTTGATAGAAAACCACTTTCCTGGAAATCTGACTCTTGATAACAATGGACCGCCCATCTTCGAGGGCGCTAAACGCCCAAAAAAGAACGATTCAGTACTATACAACCTCGTTGAGAAAATCTCCCAATCCTTTGACAACAAGGAGGTTGCGGTTGCTGTATTTCTTGATATTGAAGGAGCATTTGACAATGCACTACCTAAATCTATAGGATTGTCTCTGGCTAGTCTCTCGACAGAAGAAAAGTTGATCTGCAAGCTTATGCAGATGACCTTGTCATTCTGGCAAGGTCCACGTCGGAAAGGGTAGTTTGTAATATCCTTCAAAGCGCCTTGGACGTTGTTCACAGTTGGTGTCTGAGGGAGCCGATGTCTGTCAACCCCAGCAAAACTGTGTTGATCCCCTTCACCAAAAGAAGGAAATTGGACGATCTAACGCCACTTTCCCTCAATAGTGTGGTAATTCCATTTGGAACGGAGGTGACATATCATGGCATTGTCCTTGATAAAAGACACCTGGAACGCTCACTTGGAAAAAGTTTTACACAAAACCAAACTGTCTCTATGGACATGTCTAAGGATTTGTGGTAAAATTTGAGGTTTAGATCCCAAACAAATCCATTGGATATATGTGCTGATTGTCAGACCAATGATCACTTATGGTGCAATTGATTGGTGTCCTAAGGCTTTACAGAAAACGGTCCAAGTGAAGCTTACAGAGACAGGCTTGTCTGGCTATCAGTGGTGCCATCAGTACCACACCGTCAGCGGCCATGAAGATCCTTCTAGATCTACCTCCTCTCCACATTTTTGTGGAGAGGCTAGATGGACTGCATATAGACTTGTGCATATGCCAATTGCACAAATCAATTTAATGCAGAGTGCAACAGACTATTAGTTAACATTGGAAGTCACAGCATTCTGGAAATGACCCCTGACTTTATGCCTCCAACAGTGAACTACGAACTGCCTTATAAAGTACTATTCCCGAGTAGAGAGGAATGGATCCTTCGGGAGAAAGAAATATTGAGAGCAGATAGTTGTTGGTTCACAGATGGATCAAAAGCACCTTCCGGTTCTGGTGCAGGTATTTTTAGGCGCAGACCCAGGACAGAGTTATCTACCTACCTAGAATCTTATGCGACTGTATTTCAAGCGAAAATTTACGCTATTGAATTGTGTGCGGAGAAATTGGATAAATTCAACCTCACTCACAAGTCAACTAAAATATTCTCGGATAGTCAGGCGGCGTTGGAAGATCCTGGCTCCTACCGAGCAACGTCTAAATTGGTGGCAAACTGCCAAAAACGACTCGATAGAAAGACTTAACAGATTCTCTGGTCTGGATTCCTGGCCTTACTGGCCTGGAAGGCAATGAAGCTGCTGACTCTCTTGCAATGGAGGGTGCTGAAAGCGGCTCCATTGGATCAAAACCTGTTATTGGCATCGCTTTGGGCTTTGCCAAATGAACACTGAACACTGGCAAGAAGATTTATGGACTTCTGGCAGAATCTTCCAGGATTGACTCAGTCCAAGGCGTTCATTCACCCTTCGAAGCTTGATACCAAACAGTTGTTGAACTACAGTAGGGATGAATTACGATGTCTAACAGGCCTTCTTACAGGTCACTTGCATTTGAATTATCATATGCAGAGTCTTGGACTGTCGGAAGACAGTGGTTGTCGCCTCTGTCTGGAAAATGATGAAACAGCAGAGCATATACTTTGTACCTGCCCCGCTGGGGACCGAATCAGGTTCTTTGAGTTCAGCATATCCGTACTCTAATCATCTGACCTGAAAGATCACTCACCATACAAACTAATTGGCTTCGTCAAGAAGCTGGGTTTATTTGGACGAGTGTACATAGGTATGAGCCACAATAAACCCTTGTGGGTTGCGGTGGAAGGTCGAATAGACACACTTACTTCAGACCTATCTACCTACTCTACTTTTCTATTAATAAAAAGAATAGATATTTATTATTTCTAAGAGTGGAGCGTTTGATACTCTTGAACTCAAAAAACTATAATTTCTCTTTCATATTGTTTTGTTTGCTATCCGCATAAATGATGAGTCTATCTTGTGTGATATGCTTGCATTATTTTCATTTTTTTGTTTCCATCTATAGAGTATTGATTAAGGATGTTTTGACAATAAAATTGACTTACGTCAAAGATTCCACTACTCGTATCATGCAATGATTCTTCGGAAGAGTACCTACATTTTTCATTATATATTACTTTCAGAAAGTAACTACTCCTATGGTGTTTTTATTTCGTTCATGAAATTATTGAAAAATCCTTCCTAGGCGAGTATCCCATAGTACAGCCGAGACTGGACTAATGCGTTATAAAATCTTTCTTGTTTCCAATTGTTACAATTATTAGAACTCATTTTGGAATCAGACGGTGAACATGGTCAATGAACCCCACTCTGGAAGACGTAAACTCATAGAATCAACGTATATATCTGGAGAGAAGTGTATTTTGAACATCAAATGTTTCAGAAGTCAATCAACAATATTGACATTGTTCACATTTTAAAACTCCTTTGTTGAGTTGAGAAAGAAGATGATTGGAATAAAACCGCTGATAGACTTAGATTTTGTCCCGTTCTGAAGACGGAGGCAAGAAATTACTGATAAATAGAAAATTTTTCTTTGTGAAAATTGATAAAAATTTATGTTATCTTCATTATCATTTCACAGATTCAATTCTTGCATTCCTTCTCTGCAACGGAAGTGATGGAATATCACCATTTGAAACTCTCATTCATTCTCTCCATGAAAACCTGACAAGACATATCTTACACTTATTTAACTTTCAGTCACATTCTTTTGTATGCCCCAACAGCGGAAAATCTCTCTATGGCCATTATTACAAATTTTTCAAGAAATTTTAATCGTTCTGTCGGAACGATTCCTCCGATTCTCCTCCCAATAAAATCTCTTTGATCGACAAATGGACTGAAAAAATTGAAGTTCCCGCATCCCGCAGGGCACCGTCGAGACGAGCGAGTGCAAGAGAGGCGGAAACGTCGATGCTGAAGGCTGGACAATAGACCTACGTTCTCAAAGGACAAAGCAACCGCAATTACTCCCAGAATAATCAAAGACTACATCCTGTAATGGGACTAAGATTCGCTACGGGGATTTCTGAGAAACTCGGGCTCAGGCTTATATCCCTTAAGCGGTTCGTTCGAAATACATTGTAGACACTTCATTATATTCCCAAGATGGTTGTTTTTCGTTTCAGAATCTCAGTAAAATTCATAATTCCTCCTAATTAATGCATAATTTTCGACTTCTCGGAGATTTCAAGACAAGACGCCATTCAGAATTACTTACGCAACTATATTTGTTTCTGACTTTTTTTTAATAAAACATAACCATATCAACCATTTTGGCCATTAGAGAAAACATTACATTTCTCAAATTTAATTTTGCCGTATAGATACTGCAATCTACGTTTTGAGCAGACTACATTCCTGGAGTTGAAGACATAAAGACTCTCAACTAGACTGGTTCAATATAATGATAATGATAATAATAATAAATTTGTTATTCACTAATATATGGAGTAATACGAAGTAATTTTTCAATACAAAAACATCTAATGGAGGTGAACAAAATGAGTATCATTAGACTATGCAGCCAATTCTTTCACAGTCCCCTTGAAAATACATACACACACGAAAAGAAGAGAAAAATATAATTTTTCCGCCTATGATTGATAAGTGAAATTTCTTAATCATATCAAATAGTACAGACACCAACTATTTTTGACTGAATAAGGATCGTTTATACCTAAATTTGAATGCATCTCAAGTCATCGAAAATTCAGGTACATCCAGAACATAGCCTACAGTGGCTAATTTTTTATGCTTGGCTATAGTTAACATGTTTTTCCGTCGCAAGTTCAAATGATGCATATCAGTCTTATATCTAATTTTCTGATATAAATATTGATGAATTTTATTCTTCCAAATTCTGTGAGAAACATGCCTAATGATGCTTTTATCGATTGAACATACTGAGCTATACTTACAATTTTCAGTTTGATAGATCAAGAGAAAAGTTGCTAGTATAGATTGTGTATGAAAATGGTGCAAAAATACTTCCCTGTAGAACGCCACGATGTATGTCCAAAAAAACCAAGATATGATCATCTGATTTTACCTGTTGCGACCTACCAGATAGCACTAGCTGAAAATCTAGATGAATATACCTAATGTAATGATAATGATGAAGTGTGATAATAAAATCTAACACAAGTCTGAGGGCCATGTTATGAATTGTGTCTAGATGTTTTGAGATATATAAACGATTGAACCATAATCAAGTTTTGTTTTCATTGGAGACCAATAGATATGTGGAAGGGTAGTTTCATCAACTTCCCAAATATACCTAGAAAATGTATTCAATTCGTTAAGACCCTTTCTACAGTGCTGTTTGAGAAGTTGGATATAGATACTCCATTCGAGTCCATCATCCAATATCATGCCCGAGAGTTTGAATTCTTCAACGAATTTCAACTCTTTACCATTGATTGTAAACTTGAGATATTCTGGAAGACCCTTGTTACTGAAAATCATACCCTTGGCTTCCAAAGTAGAAAAATGAAAAACAGTCTTTCGACAACATCTTCCGATAACAATCTTCTAGTTTCAAAATGGCATTCTGGAAAACTTTTGTATCAGACGACATATTTTTGCTACTCATGCATATCAGTCAGACATCAGCATGAAGGCCTACATTGATGAGTGCTGTGATGTTCTCTGTTATGCTGTTCATCGCAGTGTTGAATAGCGCATCACCCAGGACTGAGCCTTGTGGTGTACCGCTTCGTTATGGTTTAATTTCTGAGAAAGCATAAGAGATCATTTTCGAAGAGGAATGAAATCTAGTATCTACATCGAATGATTTGGATGAGTTGTATTTTGTATGCATTTGTAGAGCAAGAAACTTTGGTATCTGAAAAAATGTTGCAACTCCGCTATTAATGGATAGTTATCTGGGAAAAATTAACTCCATCATTGAGTCTCTTTTTACCTCTGGTATATAATATTTATCTGAGCTTCCTGAAATCTGAACAAATAGACCGCAATTATTCCCAGAATAATGCTACATTTTATAATGGGATCAAGATTCTCTGAAAGGGATTTTTGAGAAGTTCTGTTTCAGAATAGAATTCCTCAATAAATAAATAATACACGGTTCATTATAGTCTCAAGGTGTTTCGATCCTATTGCACTGCCGTACAAAACGATTTATTCAACCATTACTGTTCCTGCATTGATGCTTTCGAACTCAATGAAAATACTGTTTTTTTTCTGCTTTTTCAATTGGTGTTTCTTTCAAATACTGTTATTCGAGCGGATTATTGCGCAATGTAACTCAAAAAAATGTGTTCATGATTAACGAACAAGATGTAATTCTTCCACGATTATCTCCCTCTTCATTCTCATGATGTAGTACTAGATGGGTTTTATATTCTACCTACAGAATGGTACGTGAAAATGCACAAGGTTCAATAATGGATGGGCCTATTTACACTATCTATACTACTATCAATGTATCTTTCAGAGGTTTTGAGCTATTGGTTTATTCACATGCACGCTGATCATACTCAAATCTATCATTTTGTTCAGTTCCGAAACAAAATTATGCAAATACGTTTATGCAGAGCACTAATACTTTCCCGTGCCAACTTTCATGGTTATGTTAGTCATAACATCAGGGTCCCATATTATTATATGATATCATAATAATTCAAACTCCATCATATCTCATCGCAAAAATCAGATATTTGCTTCGAAGGACTTGAATTTGAAATATAAAAATATCTTGCAATTCATTGAAACACATTTTTTTCTACGTTGATAGTTCCTTAGTTTCTGTTGTATTTCAAGTTTGTATATTTTTTATGATGAATTTTTGGTTAGTATTTCAATACATCCCTGCAACAGTTTAGAGCTGAAATAATATATTTGGATAGTGTATCATTAACTTCTTACATAACAATTTCTGCCACGAAGGAAGCTATTTTACTGTAACAAGATTCATATATGTATTGTAGCGAATTTGAAAAACTTTTTAATGGCATTATGTATACCATAATACGCCATTAAACGGTATTTCGACTAATAATCCACCGTCAATATATGTTATAACCTAAACAAAAACGAACCTAAATTCGCCCCAAGTTAGTGTTTATCCATCCTGCATGAATAATAGATACATCCATATTTCCGAAGCTTAAATATACATTCAGTTATCGATTTGTTTCCGTTGAAATTTTTGTGAGTATTATCATAACCACTAAGTCGTATTAGTGCTTTACTCCCTTGTATTATTGAAGTGCTAACCGACAACACTTCTGATGGTTAAACAGGCAATTGACTTAAAGCAGGTGAATTGAATTGGAATGAGCGTGTATACGTGTTTCAGTATCCTACATTCTGAATGTTATTTCAGTATAGACTGAACAATAATTGTTTTTTCTTGATCATATTTGAACTATTAGGTGATCGCAATTATATTGAGTCATCTCCCGAAGACGATTGTGGATACTAACAATGGAAACGTCGTGAAATAACTTGGCTCGGAATCTTTTAGTTTTTAATTTTCATTTCTTGATGATGATTTTTAATTTTCAGCTCGTATTAATAGTTGAATTGTTGATTTGTAATTTCAGTTTCTTTTGCTCAAAGTATTTGTTATTTTTTTTCAGCTAATCTTTTTCAATCTTTATAGATTTTTTCAAGTATTTCAAATCAATTTATGTCATATTAGACAATGGAAGTCCAAACTAATGAAATGCACCACAAAACATTGTCATCCACCTTCAAAGCGAACGGCAATATTACATCGCGAGATCATTTGAAACGAAATACTTCCTGTCATTGATGATTTCTGAAATATTCCATGACACTACAATAAATTTATAGAAAATTATTGACATCTTGTTCCATATATTCAATATGATTATAAATATTGATGATATACTACAGTTTCATTAGATGGGTCAATAGTGAATCCTTCAACATAAACACTACTCCACACAGCAACACTGCACTTGAATTGAGAGAAAACTAAAATGACTGACACTGAAATAGATGAACCCTCTACAATGACTGTCTACAAGAATCTGCTTTCTTGGGGTAGAAATGGTACTGCCAATTACTTCGAAATAATCTCTATTGACGAAATAAAATAACCCCAGACAGATAAATACTCGTAATTCATATTTATGAACGATGCCACCGGAAACATGATGGTTGAATTGATTTTATTTGAAAAATCTGTTTAAAATCTTATTTTCCATTGTCCAGCTGTCCAGCTTGCTATCCTCCAACCTAAGAGAGGTTGGACGATAACAACTGAAAATCGATCGTTCAGCCTAGGGCTTGAACCACCGACCAACACGGCGGTCAATTTGAATGAGTGAACAAAGCACCCACGTCGAACCGACCGGCTACCGACCGACCCTCTATCTTCAAATAATATAGACAATATGAATAAATTCTTTGTGGAAGACATTTTAAAGCTTCTCTCTGAAATCACAGATTCCAGTCAAAAAGTATGAAGGTGAAGTCTTGGTCTCTTTTGAGCTCTGTGAAAGGTTGTCATTTCGGTCATGGCGCATAAAAGTATGTGGATCAACTTAAAATTTTAGATAACTATGACAAATGATCATTCGCAAGTGGCAAATTTAGAGAAATGCTGAGAGAATATAAATACGAAAATAAAGCACTCACATATAAAAAACTGGTACCACTCTATATCACCAATTAATTTCAGTTGATACATGGATCGGTATTAGTGAAGGTCTCAATTCTATGGAAGGATAACAATCTATCAAAATGACAGTATATCCCAAACAGTGCTTGTCATTAATGTCCCTCACCTTTTATTTTTTGAACGGGTCAACTCGAAAAATTCAAATTTGGGATGATGAAATTTTTGCATGGATAATTTATTTTGAAGTGAAATTGACAGATGAAACTTTCAAAGTGGTGACTGGGCCCATCAGGGAACGAAAATTATATGGAAAGAGAGGCTTGTGATACATCTTTTTTATGCTCGTGAAAAATACTTCACAATCCTAGAATGTAATGTCAATATCTTCAACAACTACAAAATGGCGGAACTTTTAATAATCGCCTAACATTGACATTCAAGTACATAATATGAGGTAATAAGCTGGAGGTCAGTTCAGTAGATGCTCGAAATGGTTGCCTTGAACTTCTTGACATATGAATAGCCTATCCGATATTTCATGCCGAATATTTTCGAACACAGTAACGTCAATATCTCTTCAAATATTTATTATTTTTCGCCGTATATTCAATATTGAAGCAGGTTCAGTTACGTACACCTTTTGCTTCAAATAGCCACATAAAAAAGTGGTGTCAAATCTGGCGAGTGGACTGGCCATTCTGTAGGACCTCGACGGCCAATCCAACGACCGGGAAAAGTAGTATCCAAATATTTTCTTACTCTTCCGTAGTAATGTGGAGTTGCTCCATCTTGTTGGAATACAATATCCATATCGAATTCATTAGGATTCACTTCTACGATATGAGTGATGAGACGGTCAACAATAGTTTCCAGCATATTCATTGAATTTCGATCAATAAATAGAGGTCCTATAATATGGTTTCCCAATATTCCTGCCCAAACGTTAATTTCTTCTGGATATTGGGTAAGTGTTTCCCGGAAAACGTGAGGGTTGGTGTCACTTCAATAACGGCAATTTTGTCTGTGAACATTGCCGCTTGAAAAAATGTACATTCTTCATTGATACGTAGGATGCCTTGCAATGGTTTTCGTCATTATTTCGCAGAATTCTGTTCTTCGATCAGAGTCATCTTCAGTTCATTGGTATACCATTTTAATTTTGTATAGATGATACCTAATCCTCTTCAAAAGTCTCCACATAGTAGAAGAAGACACCTCTCAAACATTCGCGACGGAATAAGTAGACTGTTCAGGATTTACTACTATTTCACCAATTATTTTCACTTGCTGTTCTGGAAAGGACGGACGACCTGGGGGCTTTTTGTTATGTACACTACAGTTAGTTGTGAATTTGGATACAAGTTCCCTCAAATATATTCTACAGATAGGACGATTCGGAAAACGTTCATTGAAAATCTTTTCGGTCTCGTGAAAGTTACGCGTCGAACCGTAAATTAAAATCGTTTAAATTTTTTCTCCCAATGGACGAGAATTGACCATTTTAGGGATTGTTGACGTGATAACTTTCTAGTAGTAAAACCGAAAACTAAATGGGAATATTCTAATTGAACAATGATGTTCATTGTCATGCTGACATTGTTTGTCGTTTTCATAAACAAAAAATAACTTAACAAACCTTATCGGGTTGTTGGAATTGCCATATGGCAGATAAATAGGAATATTTCTAGAAATATCGATATTAATGTGTTTGTCTTCAGGAAATTTAATGTTCCGTCATTCTCTAGTAGGTGAAGATATTGACTTCATATTCTAGGAATTGATGGATATAGCCGTTACTACGTGGTAGGAAATCATTATGAAGAAAAGAAAATTGAAACTTTCTATATTTTTTACCACTTTTATTTGTAACTAACGTTATTGCAGTTTCGTCCTATAAGAACATTTTCAAACTTATACATTATACATAAATTACTAGTATTCATACATATACATAAATTTAATGAGTTGACCCGTTCAAAAAATAAAAGGGGAAACATTGAAGAAATGCACTATATGATGCCAAAATGCAAAACTGGATTGAAAAATATGTATG
>WOGO01006558.1:0-11688 GCA_015342085.1 Leptinotarsa defecta | reverse complement strand
CTGGACTAGAACAATGCAATGGTCGAAGAAAATTTACGGGGACTTCCGCCCTTCTCAAATTATACGAGACAAACCAAAAATGTTAATTTTCGTTTTTTTCGAATGGAATTGTTATTTCGGAGAATATCAAAAAATAGAGAAGGAAATTTTTATTGAATTCGAAGTGTACTATGACGATGTAATAATAAATATTCGATCAAACGTTTCGTGTCAACATGGTCACCATCAACTTTTTTTTAATTACGAATTTATTGGGTTTTCTGAATTGTATTTTGAAGAAATCGAAATAATTAGAATTGTTGTCACTTAGGATGGTAGTTATTTCAAATGTGACGTCATAAAAATATTCAAAGTGATATACCCTTGGATTGTGAATTTATCTCTTTATCAATATCTGTAATAAAAAAGACAGGTCCGTATTCAAAAAAAAGTTGATGGTGGCCATGTTGACACGAAACGTTTAATCGAATATTTATTATTACACAGTCATAGTACACTTCGAATACAATAACATCTTCCTTTTACATTTTTTGATATACTCTGAAATAACAATTCCAAAAATAATTAATAACAATTGGAAAAAAAGAAAAACAGCATTTTTGATTTTCCCTTTATAACTCGAGAAGGGCGAGAGTCTCCGTAAATTTTCTTCGACCAGTGTATTGTTCCCGATGACAGGTACCTTTTATCCCATTTAAGGTTCAGTTGTTGGATCAGGAGTTAGAGAGTTGAGAAGCTCTCGCCTCTGAACTAAATTTACAGGAAGGTCAGTTAGAGTCGTAAACTCGACATTCATCTCCTCTGTAGACTCGCTCCTGAATTAAATTTACAGGGAGGTCAGTTGGAGTCGTAAACTCGACATCCATCGCCTCTGTAGACTCACTTCTGATCTAAGTTCACAGGGAGGTCAGTTGGAGTCGTAAGCTCGACATCCATCTCCTCTATAGACTCAGCGTCAGAAAGAATTTTTGAGTTTACTCTGTCCATGAAAGTCCTACAAGTAGCTAGGGAAAGAAGGTCAATCACGGCAGAGCCCCGCATTACCGTGACAAGGCGATGCTACGACGAGAGGGCGCCCGATATCTCGAAGGTTCTGTAGAGACAGCTAATATGCTCAGTGTCATTCGTCCTCTCGGCACGAATACACACACTTTAGGATTGAGCCATCGTTCAGATGTCATTCAGTTAGGGAATAACAGAACAACAAGTGATTCTGTCATTCCCGTATCCAGCGGGGCTACGTGGAAGCAGGCATCTAATGGCCGGTTTGCTCAACCCCCACATCCCAAGTCAATGCCCCCGCCGAAAACAGAATGCACAGTGGTTCAGGCAGTGAAAGAAGAACAAGTACATTCAACCCGCCCTTGGGAGAACCGTTTTATTATTGTAATAACGAAGAACTATTCTACCCGTAATATTTCTCACCATTCTGAAACCCAAAACTACTACATTTATGTACAGCAAAACAATGTCATTTGTTCAGATTTCGAGGTGATTTCATAATTATTTAAAGAAATAGTTATTGTTAATCGTCCTCCAATAATTTCTCCGATATATTATATAGGAATGTAGGCTTTCACGGCTGGCGTCAATGTTTTGGTTGGTTTCCGGGTTTTGCCGTGGTCTCCTTTGGTTATAATCTTCAAACATTTCAACTGCAACTGCGACAGTCACCTTCAGTGTCGTGGTCGCCGCACTGAAGATGACTGCCGCAGTTGCAGTTGAAACTTTTGGAAATTATAACCAAAGAAGACCACGGCAAAACCCGTAAACCAATCGAAACTTCTCTGATATCTACTTGGTCGAATTCTTTAAAATCATTCATTGCAGATATATGTTGATTATTCAAAACTGGCGTTTTTCATGTCAGAAGTCAGTGTCAGATATACGATTGATTGCTTCCTTACCGCTGGGACCGCCTGCCGTTTTATTTCCGAAAGATTATATTGGTTCAGATAACGTACACGGCAGATATGTGTACACATGTACATCCTTCATATACTACATGAATGTAGCAGTGTTGATTTTCAAATGACATTGCATTTTTTGTAATAATGAAAACTAGCCACCGCCCCGGCTCCACACGGATGCAATGCTGTTACTAAATATACATATAAACGCATGCGATAGCTGCTCATCATGAAGTGCTATAAAGCACATCGTGGCCCTCCGAAGCGTTATTTATAGGCACACGCCGCCGGCTCCCCTGCCGGTATCGCCGTAACCGCTATGTCCCTTCAGAAATATGCATTTGAATAATATGCTGTGAAGGGCCATATTGATCTATATTAAATGCACAATGTATTCAAGGTACATAATTGCATTGCTTGAAATCGCTTCGTAAATAATCCATTATTTCTGGAGGATAAAAAATGGTTATTGTGGGTTATCCCTAAGAGATAGACATAAACCATTGTGGACTTTTTTGTAGACCTTTTTAGGGTTCACAATACTGTAATACGTTTTTTGATATATCTCGTAGGGTTCAGCCAGCGTTTGCAATGTAAGCGCATCACACTAGAAACCTCCAAAATTATCAGTGTGTGTGTACACTATATTATGCAGGTTATATACATATAAACCTTCCTCTTGATTCAATCTAGCTATTGAAAAAACCACATCAAAAGCCGTTGTGTAGTTTTGAAGATCTAAGCATACATAGGGACAGATATCGGGAAGCGACTTCGTAAATTCCAGCCGCATCCTAATTCTCGACTTTGTCTTTTGGATTCCCTCGTCGTGTATGACTTGTTTTTAAAACCACCTTCATACCTAGTTTCTTGAAAATATTTCCAAATTTTTTCGTGTATTGGTGGTATGGAACTGAGATATATTTATCTTGGTTTTTCTGGTTTTCAAAATTCGTGATTTCGTTCATTCTTAGCCTAAACATATTCTTCCTTATTATGTCATCTACAATACTCCTCGAGAAACCGTTAGTGGCTGCTATTTTCTGTATTGTACGTTTTTCTTTTGTGAACTTCTCATGTGCGAGAGAAAAGTCAAAAGACGATGCACAAAAAAATTCAACCCAGCACGTTTGTGCTATCGACAGTAATGTGAACTGTCAAGAATATACCGTACTTGCTTGTTTCTTTTCTAAATACATCGTATTCTAACCCTCCATATTGGCTCCTCATTACCAAAGCGTCAAGAAGTTGTCCTTCATTTTCTAACTCATACGTGATGATGGGAATCTGTTATTCAAAAAGGAAACAAAGTTCTCAATATTCGATTTTTTGTTATCGAATATCGCGAAAAGATATCCACATACCTTAGACATATCTTAGGAAAGTACTTTGACTTTTCTATGGTTTCCATTTCGAATTTGCTCATGAACAGGTTTGCCAGGAAGGGGGACAAGGGGTTACCCATAGCCGTTCCCTCCTGTTGTTCGTAAAAGCAACCTTCTTCCTGGAACCGGTTTTGTTTCATACATGCATCAGTGGGAGAAACTGTGAAGTTGGGACGCTAGGAAATAAGGAACTAACATCAAGACCACCAAAATCTCAACCTTCTTGCAGAATGTTGTATGAACTCTAAGGAGTTGTTTTAGACTTGAACCTTGTTCCGCAATAGACAAGCCTTCAAACTCCTTAGTGAACCATTTTGCTATTTGGTACGTAGGAGAATCCATTAACTGACACGATGGGGCGCATCGATTTTCTCGGTTTGTGGATTATATGGGGAGGCAATATAGTTTTGACAGCGTTGGGTTGGAACTTACTCAACTGAAACTGAACTTACAAGTTCGATCGAGCAAATCGTAAAGAGATTTCTGAGGATTGTTCGTAGTGAAGAAGTTAGTTGTTATTGGAATGGCAACAGGGAAATTATTTCTAACACTCCGTGATATTAGTGAAATGCATGAAAAACGGTATAGCATTTCAAAACCTGTACAAAAATGATATCTTCGACGGGACTTATTTTGTCTAGTTCTCCCATCAGTTCCCCCATCAAAACACATGCTATATAAATAAATAAATGACCACATAGAGATTCATCAGAAATTTAATGGAGTTTTGAACCAGTAACACTAAACTTTAAAGAGAATAATGAAAGGATCAGTGACTCATTAAATTCACTGAATTTCTGTATATAATTATGTTCTCACATGTGGGAATGTTGTCATTATCTTTTGTTTAGAGGTTGCAAGCACAAACAATATTTAATGACTAATAGTTAAGTGTTATTCTTTGAAAAGTGACCATGATAATTCCACCACTTCTGTGTTTTAAGGTTATATGTGTGTCAAGTAATTGGTAAGTGATACTATTCAGTTGATTCCCAATATTAAACACTGATGAATCAATAAATCAGAAGCTGAAAATATATTATCTGTACAGTTTAGACACTTAGCAATTGTTTGTGAATGTATCTATCTAAATGCCAACTTTAAAAATTCCACGCTGAAAATTCTAGGGGATGTTAAACTCATAAATTCAAGAGAGGAAACCTACATAAATCGAGTTGCTTGTTTAGGGGTACATATTTCTGGTTTTTAATTGATTTTTCAATTTCCATGGCCTCCAACAAATTCATTTTTCTCCCTTTATTACATATGTGTAGGATTTTGAGGTTATCTTCATTTATCTTGTGGTTTGATTCATGATGATGTTCGTACATTGCAGATTTTTTGTACAAACAGACGTGTTCACGCCGTTTTATTTCAAAATTTCTACCGGTTTGGCCTGTACATACTGCAGAGTATGCGCCACACTCTATTCTATATATACTTACCTGATTTTTTCATTTCATCCCGTTTGGGTTTTGCATTAAACAGGGTTCTACCTAAATTATTATTACTTGTGAAAGCTGTTTCTGAAAGTTTAACTGAGTAATTGATGCTACTGTACTCATAAGTGTTTTGTAAGTTTTACCTGATATTATCTTTTCTATTAGGGAAATTGGTACCTGATTGTTCACTGCAATTTGCTCAATTATTTTTATTTCATCTTGGAAACTCTTTTCTGGTAAAGGGATTGCAAAAGCTCTGTGTATAATTGACCTAAACGTGGATAACTTATGTGAGAGCGGACTGAAAAAGTCAAAGGAAATTGTACAGTCTGTGAACGTGTTTTTCCGGTAGATATTGAAGTGAAAACCATTATTAACTCTTGAAATATTCAATTCTAAGAAATTTAGGTCCTTGTTTTGTTAGATTTCTACTGTAAACTTAATTTTGTTATGCAGATTATTGAGAAAGTTTAAAAATTGATTAATTTGACTGTTTGAACCATCAAAACCAACCAGTACGTCATCGACATATCTGAATCAAAACACAATATGTTTCTGTGGGGGTATTAAGGATGCGGGTGTTTTCTAGTGTGTTCATGAAAATGTCTGCCAGAATGGGAGTTAATGGTGCGCCCATAAGGAGACCTGAGTTTTGCAAGTAAAAATTATTATTAATATATTTGGAGAAGTTTTGTTTCAGACATGTACCAAGGAGATTGCAAAATTTGTTAGTTATATATGGATTTATATGACTCTTATCTAATATGTATTTCACGAGGGGAAGACATTCGTCTGTTGGGATGTTAAGGAAACATGTTTTTCACGACGAACGATACTTGTTTGATATTATTTTTGATATTGAGATTTGATAATTCGTCAGCTAGGTCTACTGAATTTAGAATTGTCTTTGAAGGATTAAATTTTGTGAGGTCTCTGAATCTTGTATTTAGAAATTTAAACAACTTACTGGTTGGGGCATCTATATATGATACCACGGGTCTGGCTGGATGTCCTTCTTTGTGGAGTTTGATTAATCCATACAATTCTGGAGGCTGGGGGTTCATGCATATCATCTTTTTTATATCCCATGGAGTGGAAAACAACATTTTTTTATCCCTCCATGGGCTTCTTAGCTTGCTGGGAATACATTTTGGTGGGACCATTTCTTAAAATGGTGACATCTGATATATCCACCACTTCTTGCATTTTCGAAAAGTACTCTTTTTCTTCTAGACATACTATGCTGTTTCCTTTGTCTGTTTTGGTAAAAATGAGTTTATTGTGTTTTTTCCGTTAAGTCCTTTAAAGTGCCTTTGATATTCCTGGGATAGCTGGGTGATTGAATATTCTTAATGATTTCTGCTACTTTGTGTTTGTGAAGGAGTGTTGGATTTGTTTGAGATAGCTAGTTCAGCTTGTACTCCTATAATGTATTTCCTGTTCCTGTTGTCTGGGGATGGGGGCGAATTTTGGTTTTTTTCCCAGCAATTCCCTTTCTTCATTATTGAAATCGGTATCAGTTAGGTTGACGAATCTTGGGTAGAATGTCTCAACCGAACATTGATTGTTTTGTTCTTTCGTTAGGGGTTAATAACCCCTAGAATTTTCAGGGTGTTATTTAAGTTGGCATCCTGTCTCTCAAATACCTGTTCTTGCATCATACCTGAAAATTTTAATAAAATCGATATTTCGAAATTCAGATTTCAGTTTCATACTTGATAATGGGGTCAAACCCAAAACCGGTCGTATAAATAAAATATACCAGTGGTATTTTTTATTAATTTTATTTAAGGGGGTGCATTTAATGTCACCCTCCCGATGCATCCGTCTAGTATCCTCTCGAATCCTTTCAACAGGAAGAATGTGAGGTTGATTGGTCGTCCTGAATCGTACCGACCAATCGGTACGATTCAGGATTCAACCAATTTAGGTTTATATACCACCATTGCTGCCAACCAACTGGGTAGTATATAGTTCAACGCCAGACTAGCCCTATACAATTTTATTTCTAGTCCGATTTCTAGTCAGATTTTCAGGAAAGTGGTTATCTACCAAAAGTTCTAACGTTTCTTTACTAGAGGTCGTGAGTGTTCCATCGGGTCACTTATTGGCATTTGTATTGCTGAATAAAAAAGTTTTCACTTTCACTTGGTATTACTTTCTACTTTCGAAAACCCACAATGAATGTGTTAAAACCCGATGGGAATTGAATATTCCTTCCTCCAGGATAGTTTTTCTTTCCAAAGTAGGTACAAAATGTAGAAGTGTTTTTACAGCTTCAATTTTGTTTTGAAGGATACTTTTGGCAAGACAAAAAAAAAACTAATTTCCAATAAAAATTCTGAATATTACGTATGTTGCGTCAACTGGTCTTGTTTTGTTATCTTTATTGATTTTTATTTGAAGAAAAGACGTTAGCCTTCCACAACAACTTCAAAGAGCAATGGCAGCAGAAGCCGAGGCTTCAAGGGAAGCGAGAGCAAAAGTAATTGCCGCTGAAGGGGAAATGAAAGCTTCAAGAGCACTCAAGGAAGCATCCGACGTTATAAACGAAAGTCCAGTAGCATTACAGGTAATTTGTTGATTTTTACCTTCCAAAGTTCGCTTAGTATTATTATTGTCTACGACGTTAATTGAAATTTTTTAGCTTGGTACATAAATTGAGACGTAGATGTTTGAAAATTGAAAGGAGATACTTTAGGTCACTTGAAATTAGGTGTTAGTACTATACAGGGTGTCTCAAATGAAATTTCGCATGCAAATATCTGGAAAATGAGAGAGAATATCCATATTTCGTGAAAGCAGATGATTTTGATATCAGAGGATACTCTTATTAACATAGAGTTCCAGCACTAGGCGTCATCCGTTAGTGCCAATATTTTTAACTTGTAGCCCAGACTTTTCAATTTGTTTTTGAATTCTGCATCAAATTCTGAATTTTGCCATTTAGCTTACACGTAGTTTTCCTTGAATATTTATGAAAAAAGGCAATTTTATCGCATACGAGGTTCGACTATTAAATAACGAGACTGGTTACGAAAAAGGATTTTATTATAAAAAAATATTCTACATTCGAATGCTCTCCTTCAATATATTCTTCACCCCTCGACACACACCTTTCCATATGTTTTTTCCATTGATCGAAGCAGTGCTGGAAGTCTTCTTTGGTGAGGGCCTTTAGGAGCTCTTCCGTTTTTTGCTTTGCCGCTTCCATTGACTCAAATCGGGTCCCTTTCAAAGCAGATTTTATATTTGGAAACAAAAAAAAGTCGCACGGTGCCAAATCTGGCGAGTAGGGCGCGTGTTCGAGCACTGGAATGCGTTTATCAGACAAATACCGCTTCACAGATTGCGCGTTATAGGCAGGTGCGATGTCCTGGTGCAAAATCCTCGAGTTGTTCTTCCACAACTCGGGCCGTTTCTTACGAACTCGTTCTCGAAGTGTTGTCAAAATTGGTAAATAGTAAGTATGATACACAGTTTGACCCTCTGGAACCCATTCTGTAGTCACGATACCGTTAATGTCGAAAAAAGACGATCGACATTGCCTTATATTTTGATTAGGACTTTCTTGCTCTCCGGCCATCACTGAAGCGCTTACATCATTCAAAAACACGCGCACGAAGTAGAGAATGGTCTCAATAGGCCTTTTGCAATAACGAGAAATTTGAGATTGATATGTTGCTCTTGTTTTTCGTCACACATGGTTTTCGGCACGAGAAAAAAACACATTCGTTTCAAACCGCTACTGCAGAAAAACTATAATAGTGACGGAAACGTGTTTTGGTATTGGTTGGTTTGAATAGAGAAAATTTCACGCAACGCACTACTCGTTTTTTCCTACCCTCTAGGGCGCCCTGTAGGCGCGCAGTCTCGTTATTCAATAGCTGGACCTCGTATTATAAAGGGGACCACGAATGTGTCAATATAAATGCAAATAACGTATTTATCGATCTGTCAGAAAACCTGTCAGGTTTGAAGTGTAATCAGTTTTGTTTTGGTTTTTCGTAAAATTGAAACAAGGTTCAATTTTCAAATGCAAAAAAGTTGGATATGAGATTATTTATGGCGAAGTAAGCAGAAATTGGAAAGAAGCAATGAGAATATACGCTGATCGGTATCCTGACAGAAGATTACCGTCAGACAAAACGTTAGCTATCTTAGCCAAATCTTTGGCATAAAATGGATGTTTCAATGAACGGAAGCGATCAGTCTCGTGGTGGCCGTGGTAGTGGACAGACGTGCTGATAACGTCCATCCACAAAGAAGGTACGCGGATGCCATGTGCTATCGTGGGGCTCCGTTTTGTGTTGTGATAGTCCACTGTAATAAATACTGAAATGTGTGAGAGTTTTTGAAATGTGAAGTTCAAGGGCCTCTGTATTCACGCCGGTATCCAGGCCGGAATGGTTTGGATAACCACGTTAAAGGGACATGTATGTGAATTCGAAAATCTGAAGTTGGGTGACCCAATAAATATATGTTAAAAAATCAAAAGGTCTCCTGAGCAGGAGGCGACAATAAAAAAATACTGTGTTTTTTATTATAAAAAGTGTGACAAAAAAGGGGTGGAAGCATTGCTTCGAGCAGAACCGATGCGCCCCCCCGACGAAGCTTCTGTCAAATTGATGTCAATTTGATAGGAGGAGCCTGGACAAATGCGCCCGAGTGGGAAGCAACGTCCATTGATTTAGAGAGAGAGAGAGAGAGAGATTCTATGGGAAATAATGAAACATTAGGATTCGAGGACCCTATGGCCGTCTTTGGTTTTGTCTGACATATGCAGCAATTGCTATGAAAAAATATTTCCGGTTCGGAAAATGAATTCACTAACATGTGAATAGTTCTTGAATCCTCTTATGGTTTTCTATCCTATCATGACCCAGATTCAAGGAACGTTTCAATGTTCAAGTATCAAATACTTCGTAATGATTTTCTTGTCGAATCTGTCAAATTATTTGAAACTAATACTTATAATTTTTCATTGCAGGTACGTTTCATCACAACTGCTCTGACTGAATATCACCAACGTATATTGAAAACTTAACGACCATCCCGAAGGTAATAAATCATTTTCTTCATAGACAAATAGTTTGCATCATTCAACTTAGTAGAATAATCATACCGATGAGTGGAATGAAAAAGAGTAATGCTCTCTTGGAATAAATTTGCGTTAATATTCTTCAATGAGTACGGGCGGACATGAATCATTAATGAAAATTTATTACTGATTACGTTGTTTTGTATCATGTACGGTGACTCCATGATGCTTAGGTTGTACGAAGAATAATGTCATGTCGTTCATGAAGTATTAGTTTGAAAATTAAATTTTGAACTGTGGAATATTGATGATGTATGTAACAAATATGTGCACAAGATCTCATATACATTTGTTATGTGACCTTTTTTTCAACATGAAATATTCAGGATTTGATATATAAAATGAGAAAATTAATCAACTCCACAACTAAATATGCTGTCTGGTATACATTGAATCCATACAGTGACGTGAATATGTTTTAGTACAATATCTACAGGGTGACCTACGTTCGCGTGATGAAATCATTTCTTTTTTTTATCAAGAACTGTTGGTCTGCAATGCAGTATTTTCATAAAAACATCAACGTGTCGTAACTGCAATATTGGAATAGAATCTGTGATTCCCAGCACAAAAAATGTGTATTGTTGATGAGAGAAATGAAAGAAAATACCTCAAAGGAAAATAGTTTTCTTTCAAATGTCACAGAAAGACTGGAAATATCCAAAATTATTCAACTAATCCTCTTCATCTAATCCTCTTCATGCAAAAGGAAATCTTTTTGAACTCAGTAACTCCTAATAAAAGCTCTCAATTTTCAAAATTTTGATTTTAGGAGAGTAATTTCGTGATAAATAATTTATAATGAGATCTTTCGACCTACTGGCTTGAAATTTTATCAACGTATTAAACACTGAAGTCACCTGCGTGGCAAAATTTTGAAAATTATAGATTTGCATATATTTCAAGCCATTGAACTTGGTGTGCTCGTAATAAAACCTCTGATTATAAGTTCGAAATATTTTCGTGTCAGTAAGTACCACTATATGTTCTCCCTTCGATGGCAGTACTCACTCAAGTAATTACATATAACAGCTCAGAAAACATTTATGTATGTTTGATCTGAATTGTTTCTTTGATAATTAAAATCTCTGATTTCCAGTACTGTCTCACCCCCATGTTTTTATATACGGACTGGTGAATGTTCGATTAGCGATTTTTCATATTTTTATGTTGATAGACTTGTCTCGAACATATGTTCACAGTTCCAGATGTTTAGCATATTCAGACTGTTGATGAGAGACGTAAAAGAAAGAAGTGTTCGGCGATTTTCTGCTATCAAAAAAATGGTTCAAAGAATTTGCATCAAATTTCGGGTGGAAACTATTCACATATTCACAAAAACAAATATCTCCCACATACGGGAGTAGGGTTAGGAAAGGAAGGGGATAGATATGTCAAGAGGATGACTGTTTTGTTAAACCTAACAAGACGGCATTCGAATCGTCGAATCATTCTTAGAAAAGTTGTTGAGGATGTCGGCATATCGGTTGGTTCATTCCATATAATTTTTTCGAAAATTTTGTGCATGAAGCATGTGGCAGCGAAGTTCGTACCAAAACTTCTGAGTGTCGACCAAAAAAACTTCGCATGAGCATCGCTCAGAAATTATTGCGATCCAGATTTGCTTAAAAGGGTCATAACTGGTGACAAATCATGGGTATATGGTTATGACATCGAAATCAAAGTCCGGTCGTCCCAATATAAAAGAGCCCAGGAGGACTAGACTAAAAAAAAACGACAATGTTAAGTTTTTATTCAGTGTTTACTTTGATTATCGTAGCGTAGTGCATCAGGAGTTCTTGCCACAAGGTCGTAGAGTCGAAAAAGAGAAAACATCCGGCGTGGTAGAA
>WOGO01006557.1:0-11690 GCA_015342085.1 Leptinotarsa defecta | reverse complement strand
AATAAATTTGATTTTGAATCATTATCATCTGAAATATGAATAAATACTAGTTTTAGTTTATCATTAATAATCAATTGTCATTGAGTCAAATACTAAGAAAGAGATATTGTTTCTCTTTGTTATCTCTTTGAATTTACTGAACTGGTCTCAAAACCAAAAATATACTCAGATTTTTGTATGCAACTGTTTAGTCCTTTTATATCATGGTCTGTCTTGGTCTTGATCACATTTTTGGATCTTAAGTAATCTGAATGAAACAACTTATGAACGAGAAGTATAGAGGTTCATCAAAAAAAATCCGATCCAAATCAAGTATAATTTTAAATAGTGGCTCTAGTATGTCTTCTGTATTTTCCAAATACAATAGATGATAAAAACTAGTTTTTATCTATTAAAAAAATTCTCATGAAAAGTGTACTATACGTATATATGAATATATACACACACGCGCGCGGGCTCGTGCAGGCACGCACAGGGGATTATTTAGTTATAGTACATGTCAAGCTTTTGGCAGTGTTCATTGCCTTCATCAGGACAACTGTATTATATACAGTAGAATTTCGCTAATCCGGCACTTTAATAGACTGATACGTCCAGTATCCCGGCACCCTTCTCCCTCGCCCTATGCGCTCCGTCTCTGCGTCGTCGACTAGCAGTCTAACCTCAAAACTTATCACGTTTACATGCCTATGTATTTACCTGTTGTTTTGAAGTGAGAATAGTGTGTAGTTAAAAATGTCAAGTAAACAGAAACACAAGACATTTATATATTATGACTTTTTCTATAATCCAGTAATCTGAACATTCCAATAATCAGGAACCCTCTGGTTTTTAATAGTGCCGGATTAGTGACTTTCTACTGTAAATGGGTTGAAAAATATACATATAACGTAACTATAATACCTTCATTGAAAAAAAAAATTAAATGAGTATTTATTGCTTCGCAATAAGAATAGTTTTTATATCTTTTTTAAATATATTCAATGGTGTTTAATAAATAATGTTTACTTTCTGACACAGTTAATTAAATTTATAGCAAATTGCAAATAAGGGATATTTAAATAACATATTGGTTCTCAGTGTTGGTAGGTAAAAATATTGTTCAGTTCTACCACTGATTCTTGGCACATGAAACTCTAGTAGACAGTAGTTTTGGTCAGTTAACAAGATTGTTCACCAGTTTGTATATGAATATGCAAGATTATTAAATTCTTCTGTATTTAAGAGATAGAAAATGAAAACGCTGCAAAAATATATTATTATCTGTTCCCAGTCTGGGGTCGACATTATCTAGTTTGTATATAACATATTTCATAAATTGTCGTTAGAAGATTCAAGTGATTGAATATGGGAAGTATATATAGGTGACCAGATAAGATAACCATATTCTAAACAGGATCTAAAAAATGAGTTGTAAAGAATGATAAAACTTTCCATGTTTTTGAAATCTTTAAAATTTCTGAATATAAACCCTAACATTCTTTTCACAGGAGTTACACTTTTCTCTATGTGAAGTGCAAATGAGAGTTTGGTATCAAAGAATACTCCCAAGTCTTTGCAGCTGTCTGTTTTTACCAGTAAATAATTATTTATTGAATAATTGTAATCAATAGTGGTATGTCTGTTACAAAAGATGGTATATTTACATTTACTTAAATTGAGTGGAAGATTGTTTGAAGAACACCAGAGAGCTAATTTTTTCAGGTCATTTTGTACTGTGACTCTATGATACGAAAAACCTTTAGATCATCAGCAAATAATAGAATTTCGCAATCTATATCTAATCCTATGTCGTTGATGAACAGGGAGAATAGAAGGGGAGCTAGGTTGCTTCCCTGTGGAGCGCCACTGGTAGCATTGTATTCATCAGATTTTTGTCCTCTGTATTCAACAAACCGGGACCAATTTGTGAGATAGGAATAAGAGAATTTCAGCAGATTTGATTCAAAACCAATCTCATTGAGTTTTGAAATGATTATGGTGTGGTCCAACTTGTCGAACGCCTTTGAAAAGTCTGTATATATTGTGTCTAACTGAAGCTGATTTTTCAAAGCAAAACTCATCGTTTGTGTAAATGTTATTAGATTAGTTATAGTTTATTTTTTCGCGATAAAGCCATGTTGTTCAGGAATATTATATTTTGTACTTTGGGGGATATTCTATCATAGATACATATCTCAAAGCCCTTCGCAAAGTTATACAGCAGGGTGATGGGTCGAAAGTTTTTCATGTCATTTATCTCACCAGTTTTAAAAATGGGAATGACTTTACTTATTTTTCCACACTTGTGGAAAGGTGTTTTTTTTATGCAAAATTAAACATGATTTGGAGTGGTTTGGCTAGGACATGAGCACAATCTTTGACTAAGAAGCATGGGATTCTATCGTAGCCACAGGTAAATTTATCCCTCAACTTTTTTAAGGTGGCTATAACTTTGTTCTCATTTACAGAATTGATACGAATATCATTTTCATTAATTCATTCATTTTCATTAATATCACAGTTTTTCTTTTTGATTAAAAAAAATGAATGTATAAATTTTACTGAGATTGTTGACGTCTGATCTTTTATTAATCGCTTGTTCGTTATTCATCTCAGACATTTCTAAAAATAATCTTTTCGAAGGATTCTTTTAGTATGTAAAATTCAAGTATTATTATAATCCATATTGTGATTATACTGAATAAATTGCTCTGCCAAAGCACATGATTTATTATTTCTCCTGGCGTGGTCCTTCAAGAATGGTATCACATGCTGAAATGTCATCCCGAGTATGCATCCATTCGTTTTTGACATTATCATGACAAAATATGACGATATTTCAGCAACATCCCACTTGCCATATTCACGTGCTCTACTTGGTAGCTGAACTTGAAACTGAACTAGAAAAATTCAAGTTCAGCTACCAAGCCTAGCACATGAATATGGCAAGTAGGATCTTGTTTAAACATCGTGATACTGTCAAAGTCGAATGGATGTACACCTGAAGTCAGAAAAATTAGTTTTCTAGTTTTATTAAAAATTGGGGATAATCTGGGCACTTAGAATAATTCAAAATTATCCTGTTTCTAAAAATTCAATAAAGATGGCTTTGCAATAAATACTTAAAATCAACAAATTGGAAACCAAAAGACAACAATCTATTTGCGAGAAAAGTTTGATATTAGCTGATAATTTAATGATACTGCTGTTTGCAAAATCGTAATGATGAAATTTGTTAAAGGCACGTTCTACTAATGTAGTTTTGTTTATCTTCAATAAAACTATTTTGTGCTCTGCAATTTGCTTCATGATGTAATGTTTTGTTTATTCAATCTAGGTTCCAACACCTTAACCTATACATTTTTAAATATTGCAATAGATTTCAGATATCTCAAATAGTGAGAGACATTTTCAAAACTTTTTTCCTTTGAAATATTCCAATTTTTAAATATCCCACAATTTGACCTTGAATTCAAGTAAATTCTCCCAAACGCTAGCACTACTTGTACTGGCTACAAGGGAAGTAACAATCTATTGGAATTGTCCGCGGTGGTAGTGCGCCCGACTCACGATCGGAAGACCGTGGGTTCGATTCCCGCCTCTATCCGATATTTTTGTCGAGAGAATTTATCTGGAATGATTCTGCAACCGTGTTAAGAATCACACGTTAAATGGTAAGACCTCGTTAGTCCTTAGCTCGCACAAGTTTCACAACTTCTGAGAGTTGTCGTTCTTATGGCGACAGCTGATTAACGGAAAAACAGATTTTTTAAACAGATTCGTCTATCAAATAGCACCAGGTGTAAGTTTTTCAGCTGGTTTAAAAATTTTGTATTTTCAAATTTGTATTGTGCAGAAGTTAAAGTTTAATTTGTAATTCCAAGCAGTTTTCACAGCTTCATTGGGGGTAATGAAATTGTTGTATTTCCTATTAATATTTATTACCTTATGAACTGACTCCTTGGACGGCAATGGACAGTCATCAAGTAGGAGAGTAATAACAGATGGACCTAATGGATCTTTGAGAGGAATTACATTTATCATTGAATTGACTACCTGAATCCATCCTTCTTCATTATCAGCAATATTATGTAAAAGTAGCATTGAATTTGGAGGTTCTTGCTCACTGAAAAATAAAAGTTCATAATATAATTTATAAAAGATAGTCGGGGTTAGTAATCACTATAAATAAATATAATGTACTCTTTTTTCCATCAATTTCAAGCTTTCCATAATTTTTATTATCATAGTTTAAATTGAAGGGGTATACTTTTAAGACAGATTAACTTTTGGGAAAGAAAGTTTTTGATCTTCTACTTCTCCATGTTGATACAAAAAAACTGGAAATCTTCCAAAGAGAGGAAGGAGGCAAATAAATTTCAAAAATTAACTTTTTACATCTTTAGGGAATTACAATATACCAAAAACAAGTAATTGATATATTTGAAAACATTTTTTTGACGACTTTGTTAGTGAGGATGTTGAAAGTGACTAAACACATGTTTTCAAATGATGTATGAATTCCTTATGTTTCTTTTGAAAATCTGTAGTTCTCTCAGAGCAAATACTTTAATGTATAGTTGAAGTAACTGATATTGTGCATACTTAAAGCGCCCTCAAAAGCCAAAAAAACCAATACAAAGAAATAAAGCCGCTGCTAACTAGTCTAAGTGGACTGAAGAATTGGTGTTTTCTATTGGATGATTTTTACTAACCCAGTTTTATGATTGGCTGAAGAGTCATAAAATTAAATTTTGAAGTCATGTTACGGTGACGAATAGAATGCGAGCCTTCGTGCTTTCAATGTTCAGTTCAGGAACTGATCGCGATTTGAGTGTTGAAATTCGATGTTCGTGTAGGTATAATTACTTAAAATGTCTGTTATTTGTTCAAAATGTGGTATCCTTAGACAAGTACTAATAGTAATAACGAGTGTGATGACAACGCAGACTTTTTCCTGTGTAGTGATTCGAATAGCGATGGTGAACAATGCAAAAAAAGAGATACCAGTGAATAAGAGTCAGATGCATTTGAATATTGAAACACAGAGAGTATGTTTCAACATATATAAAAATCTACATTGAGGAAAACAAACTATTACAAGCAACATCAGATTTGATCGAAATTCCTGTCTCAACTATACATAAAATAGTCAAAAACAAACCTTCAGAACGCAACACGCGACGTAATACAGGATTACCAAAACCTTTAGATGTTCATCTAATAAAATTAATGAGAAAACAATATACGACTGTTACAAAAGCAATGAGATTCCTACAACTGAAATCATAAGGAAGACATTGAATACTTCTGACCATAACGTGAGCTGCTGCGACAAAACTTCACAGAATTGAATAAAGAAACTAGGATTTAGATTTGAAATAATAAACAAACGTCAATCAGTTATGGAAAGCAGAAGAATAGGGGAATTATGTAACAAATATTTGAACAAATATCTGAATATAGACAAGAACGGCAAATTTTCAATTTGGACGAAACCTGGTATGACACTCACGACATAGTTACGAAAGGGTGGACTGATGGTTCGAGAATGTGTACGCCTAACATGCCTGCCAAATAAAGGATCGCGACTAATCATTGTGCATTGAAGAAGAAGTAAAGGATGAGTTCTGAATTCTTTGGAATTATGTGGAAAAAACTTAAGGATTGCAATGTTAACCATCATAAGAACATGGAAGCTAATATTTTCGAGGAATGGTTGGAAAACACATTGATCCTAAATTTGTTGAATTTTAAAGTTGGTATCCTGGTTCGCCTAACTACAAGTCTTTCAAATACCTGTCCTTACATCTTACCTGAAAACTCCCGATATAACCGAGTTTTCAAACTTCATATTTCAATTTTATACTTGATAATGGGGTCAAATCCAAAATCCGTCCTATAAATAAAATCAACTAGTGGTAATTAGATAAAAGTGTTTTTATTCATTTCATTAAAGTGATATCACATTAAGTTATATATTGGAGAACAAACTTGTTCATATAATTTGGATTGAGCCTCCTTAAGGTGAGTCATTTAATCCATTAATTATATTTCACATTTCTGTACTCCAGTATATAACACACTGTAGTATATTCTCGTTCCACGATCATGTGGACGAGAATATACTACAGTGAGCTATATTTTGGAGCACAAACATGTTCACATAATTTAGATTGAACTTACTTAAGGTAAGTCGTTTAATCCATTTACTATATATCAGAATGTGAAAGTGAAAACCATCATCGAAAAAAGTATATCCAAATGTCATCGAGTGCCGAACAAAAACATAAATTACAACAGCTGTCTATGAGCTGCTTTGGTGCAATTTTTTCGACACCATGACGTGATGAAAATTAAAAAACACCTGAAGCAAGAAGTATTTCCGTACAGGAATCTAACAAAGACGAGGCTGAACCCGAAGAAAAGTGCCATGGATAAGCAGACTAAAAAAGAAGTATGGTGTTGCATCAGCAACATTTTTTCAAAGTATAATAACAGAATTCATTGCATGAGGGATGATATCACATGAATTGAATAGATAGATACAATTTTCATTATTTGCTGGAATATAATTTGTCATTTTTTTTTAGTCATCATATACTCAGGGCCAAATATAGGATAATTCTGATTTTACCTAATTCATTTCATTTATCTTTTTATTCAACTGGTTAGATATATGAAACTGAATTAAGTTGTGTGCTTTGATATTAGGTTGTAATATTTACACAATGTCCATTTTTATATGAATCAGTATTTTTTGTAACCAAGATGTTATAGGTATTATATCAACATTTTAGTTTTTTCCCCATCAAATTAACTTCAGCTTCATATATGCGTATGTTTATAAGTGTTAGGACAGTTACTTGTGTCAATTCAGATATTCATTCAAGTGTATAGAAACATATTTTATTTTCTCTCTCTCTCTCTTCTTTCATTCCAAATTCTCTAGGATATTTAATTGATTATAAAAAGTATCCACAATTGTCTTTGAAGAATATTGTGGATACTAACAATCGGAATATCGTGAAGTAACTTGACTTAAAATCTTTCAATTTTTAGTTCATTTCAATTGTTCAATTTTCCAATTTTTTTGCTTGATTTTAATTTTAAAGTAAATTTCATTTGAGGGTTTTTTTCGCTTGTAATTGTTATTTTCAGCTATTCATTTTAATTTTCAATTATATTTGTTCTTCCAGGGATTTCAAATCATATTATATCATATTAGACAATGGTAGTCCAAACTTATGAAATTCGGAATAAGATGTAAGACTGCTTTTGACAGCGTGCAAAAGGCTCTCGATGACTTCCAGTTTGCATTAAATATCTTGGAGACATTGTCCCAAAATTTGTTACAATTGGTACCATGAATAACCAGTTGAAAAAATATATGCTGCTCTCCATTATAGCGGTGCCTGACTTGCCATAAAATTACATTGTATTTGAATGGTCAGTACTCTATACTTTCATATAAGAGAAAATGACTGGAAACTCACTTATCAACAAGTGTTGCAATGACTCCTAAAGTTTCGAGAACTAGTCTGTCAACATAGCCAGCATCTGGTACTTTGGGAATCTTGTAAGAGTAATGTGTACTGACTGGTGAAATGGGTTGAACGACATTCTGAACATTATGATTGTTAGTTGGTTGGGGTATATTCGTGTCACAATCTTCTTCCTTCTGCTTGCAGCAGCAGATACCCATTACGCTTAGTGGTACTTGAAATTTTCAACGACAGCTTTGGTTGTATTCACTACATAATATAGGAGGTATTATCATGAACCTATGTTCGTTTACGTTGGAGTTATTATTGATAAAAACATGTTCAAATTTTTACTCCTCAGGAAATCCTTCAAGATAATGTTCTGCATTAGGATATGAACAATAGAGCCATTCACTAAATACATAAATCAGATGTTCTGCAGTAGTGTGAATAATGATCATTTGTGAAAACAATATAAAAAAAACCTTTTAGTCACGAAATTAATTTTGGTTATTCTCTACTTTCACTAAAAGTTTGTAACTAAAGTGGAAGCTGTCATTTCTTTTTGTCATTTGCCACTTTTATGTCATATGGTATTCAGAGTTGCCAATATTTAAAATATATATATAATATATAAATTGAATGGGGTGTGTTTTTAGGAGAGATCAATTTTTGGAAAAAAGATTTTGAAAAATTGATGGATGTAGCCGTTACTACGTGGTAGGAGATCATCATGGAAAATGAGAAATAAAACTTTCTGTTTTTTACCACTTTCATTTGTATCTAATGTTGTTGCAGCAGTTTCGTTCTATAAAAACATTTTTAAACAATTACAATAAACTGAAAATGAATCATAATGGGACTAACATAACATTATGATTTATTTTCAGTTTATTGTTATTGCTTGAAAATGCCCTTATAGCACGAAACTGCAGTAACAACATTAGTTATGAATGAAAGTGGCGAAAAAAACAGAAAGTTTTATTTCTCACTTTTCAAGAAAGATTTTGGTTTTCTACTTTTTCACCTTTTACGAAAAAATATAGCAATCTTGCAAAGAAACTTTCAGACACAATCTGAAAAAAGGCCTCTCGAAACAACTATATATTTTCATATGAACATTGATTTATAAGAAAGAAAAATATTTTCAAAACAACTACTTCCATACATGAACATTGAATTATACAAAAACGCTTTATCCTATTCAGTGTGTACTCCAAACATTCGTTTGAGAGTTGAATCAGATATCATTCATAGGATTGCTTCACAACATAGAATATTGAACCGCTATACTATCTAATATGTAATGAAAATTCACCTTTATTATTGAATGTAATTATCACTCACATGGTATAAAACAAATTCGCTTTCCGCTGTCCGTCCCTATGTACCTATGTTTAGATCTTTAAAACAACGAAACGAATTTTGATGCGGTTTTTTTTAAATAAATATAGTGATTCAAGAGAAAGGGTTATATGTATATCACATGCATACTATAGTAGAGAAACACTGATAATTTTAGAGGTTTCTAATGTGATGTCGTAAATGAACAAATTTTTTTGCGCTTACATTGCAAACCCTGGCTAAACCAAGTATATATAGTATATATCTGAGGCTAAACCCTACGAGATAGATAAAAAATGTATAACAGTATTGTACACCTTAAAAAAGTCTACAGAAAAGTCCGTATATGTTTATCTCTTAGGGATGACCCACAATAACCATTTTTATCCTCGAGAAATAATGGTTTGATTACGAATCAATTTTAAGCAATAGGTACAGCATCAATCCGTATCCACTTAGGTACCTTACAAATATATTGTGAATTTATTATAGATCAATATGGCCCTTTTTACATCATGTAGTTTAAATGAATATTTTCGAAGATATTACAGATTCAAAATGACGGGACATAGCGGTTGCGGCGGTACCGACCAGGGGGGCGGCGGCGCATATATGGGTTGAATAATAAGTAAAATATTAGTGATATACAAACAATATAGTCCGAATGACTAAAAATACTAAACAAAAATAGACAGTGAGAAAAATACATACTGTATTCAATACATTGATGGATGGTGTCGTTGCTAGGTGGAAGTAACGTCAGTTACAAATACAAGTGTTATAAAAACATATAAAGTTTTATTCCTCATTTTCCAATATAGTTTATTGTCATCAAGTGTACAATCTCATCAACAAAGCAGTGGTTATTGTGGTTATTCTTTATTCTGTTGAGAAGACATCGTGAATACTACATTAAAACGAGTAATGCTTCTATTTATAATTTGTCAAAGAACTATCTTTTTAACTCAAAATTCAGATAATTAATTTGGGATCGAATGTAAGATATAAGATTGCCTATGATAGCTCTCGATTACTTCTGGGAGATATTAGATATCTTGGCACATTGTCACAAAATGCTAGACGTTAATACAATATGAAATATCGGCAATCTTCACAATTACTTAGAACATCTGAAAATATGTAATATAAAACATAGGTACGCATACACTCATAGAAGATTAAAATCAGTATACCATGTCAGAATGGAACTGTTCTATGCACTAGCACAGTCAACCTCACAAAAATCAGCCTTTGATCATTGATATCCCTTGTTTAATGTGTTAGGAGAGTTTGGCCTTAATTAATTGATGTACAATCCACACTGCTAGTAGCATATTGGGAGGTGGTAGAATTGAATTTATGCAAGTATTTTTTCAGCAGAAAAACTTTCCTGGACTCACGAGTCTTTACTTTTGAAAATTTTTTTACTACTCTTTCCTGCAACACCAGTGTGCTTTGAAGGAGACCACATATTAGAAACATACCGCCAAAATGGCATGCTCTGTTTCTCAGTCTATCTCAAATAGATCAAATAACAAACCTAGAAATCAACAGTTGATGCGACTCTCAATGCACTTTGCATAGACTTTCCGTTTGTTTGTTCATTACCTGTTCATAACCTGAGAGTGCTTATGAGAAACGTACAATTCTAATGTTTGAACACTGATTTTATTCTACAATAACAAAAATCTCTACATTCATATCTACATTTCATGATATAACATCAATTTTATGAGAACAAAACAGGAAAGAGATTGATGGAGTTATTCCTAGCGAAATAATACATCAATAAATGGCAATATGTTCAATACCTACTGATAAATAATAGTTGACTAGTTATAACAAAAGAAAAATTTCAATTTCAATATGCACGAAATGATAAAATTTGAGTTCAATTCGACGAAATAGTTACGGAGAACAAGCCACGTGAATAACAATATTAATAAATTTTCGTATAGCCTATAAAAACCCAAGAATAATTTATACATCTTATTCAGATATATTGTGAGGTCGTGAAAATGTCCCCCTTAAGATTAGAATGAAGTGAGATATGAAGGTCAACCCAGTATTTTTCTACATTTTGAAAAATGTTAAATTACAGTTAGTAGTCCAAACCAAACACAATCATCCACAATGGTCGGTAATATTTTTAAAACTACTACAGTGTCTACATCATAGTTTAAAGCTAAATGCTGATCAAATCACAAAATGAAAACACTCTTCACGGCAGTAGAATACAACATGCCCAATATGGAAATGATGACAGAACTTCATATGATGCGGCAATGGCCCGGCGCTGGAAACACAACAACGGAAGTAGCTGATAAATTAATTTTTCATTTTCATATGTTATAAAAGAATATTTTTTAGTCTTTTTAAACTATATTTATTTTATCGAAACTTTGGGATCAATCAGCTGCAGATATAATGTTTAGAAAAATGACCATTGATATTTTTCGATTCCGGAGAGGGAGCCTGAAAATCTACTACCAAGCCGAAGGCAGCAGGCGCGCAAAGGAGGGTTACAAATAAGACAGCAGGCGCGCGTGTTAATAAAAAAAATCAAATGAAGAAATACATGTAAAGTGAGTTCGAATTATATCAAGGAGGTTACGTACAGCGCCATCCGCCCGGGAATAGATCAAGCAATAATGTCGATAATTCTGTCAAATACAGATCCCGATATGAAATGAAAAGGTGAGTTTCAAACAAACAAACATACACAAAGGTGAAGCTAATATAAAGCGTGTAAAAATAAGGGTTCATAAAAGGCAATGGGCGAATTATGTTGAACCGTTGTATCAATGTGTCGCCGATCATCAAGTTTCGCTGGGTCGAGTTTTTAAACCCAGGAGAACCCTCGCGATCATTTTTTCAGTT
>WOGO01006556.1:0-11691 GCA_015342085.1 Leptinotarsa defecta | reverse complement strand
CGAAATGAAGAATGAAAAATTGAAACGGTAGATGGTATATTTAGTATGTCCCTTTTATTTATATGAAATTCGTTTCAGACTTTGTCTTTTATCCAAGGATGGAAAGTTTTGATTTGATTTTTATTTTAGCTCGGCCAGCTGAATGAAACCATAGATCTCTTAGAGTTTCGTTTTTTGCAACACTGAAAAACTTTTTGTCTGGTATGGATGATCTGTTTTAACAACTAGGTATAACCATTTTGGTGGTAGTAATGGTAAAACTCAATCCAAAAATAACCCGAAAAAATATTTTTTGGAAAGTAAACTAATGACGTGAAATATGCAGCAAAATAGGCACCATCAAAAAAAAGTTTTTTGATTAGATAACTGTAACAATTGTATTCACACCGAGTTGACAACAATAAGAACATAAATGGCGTCTGTCTAATTGGATCATCAGATCTGTGACTGGATATCAAAAACCAAAATGGCAACTTGGCAACTCCGCTCTAGACACGATCAATTTCATTGGTCAACAGACACGCGGTCAATTTAAATTCTTGCTTTTCGAATTGTTTTCTTTTTGTAAATATAAAGAGATCTTGGGACCGATTAAGCTTGATGAGTATAATATACCCCTAACTCGATCAGTCTATAAGCAAACCAGTATGATTTTCCATAGCATGAAACAAACCCATTGTTGAAAACTGAAGATATATCATTCTATTTTCAAGGAACTACATTATTGAATTTAGATAGTTTCAGCTTATATCCCATATCTTTTTCAGTTGAATGTCATTTTTCAGAATGTTCTTTCAGTTTTCAGAGGTATAAAACCTGAACACTCCATAGTATTCATAAACAATGGATATATTCATAAACAATTATGCAATACTACTGAAATTTCAATTCGGGAAATACTTTCAAATTATTATATTGATGGATGTAGCCGTTACTACGTGGTAGAAAATCGTAATGAAGAAAAGAGAATTGAAACTTTCTATGTTTTTTTACTATTTTTATTTGTAACTAACGTTACCGCAGTTTCGTCTTATAAGGACATTTTCAAACTTATACATTAAACTAAAAGTGATTGATTACATTAGCCCTCATATAACACCATCATAGGTAATAACAGAGGTGTTTAGCTTAATTGTATACCTGAATTTTTTTATTAATTTTTTTTTATTTCAAAATAACCGCATCAACCTCGGGGGTTATTAGCGGAAGTACAATCGATTACAGTACAGAAAGATTAAAACAATTAAATTTTGTCAAGAACATTGATATCTTTCAAAAATTGAATAAGATTTTCAATATTCTTCAGCTCTAATGCTCGACCGAAATCACCGGATAACTTTGACTGACGTCTGTTCTCTTCATAAGCCGGGCACTCAATGACGATGTGTTTAACACTATTTATCTTATCACAATATATGCATTTTGCAGGATCTTCTCTTTTCATCAGGTGTTGGTGCTTTAATCTGGTGTGTCCAATTCTTACACGGGAGAGAACAACTTGATATCTTCTCGAGATTGAGTAGTAATTCTGAGGGGACAAGCCAGGGTTAATCTCTTTCAACTTATTATTTTCTAAGGAGGTCCATCTTTCTTTCCACTTATTCATCATGCGTTGTTTGATTACGAAGTGGTAGTCTTGGTGAGGAATTTTTTGGGTACGGTTGGCGAGAGGGTTGTAGCATGCTTGCTTATCTAGTTCGTCTGCTTTATCGTTGCCCACAATTCCTGTATGGGAGAGAATCCAGATTATTTCAATACGTAAATTGCTCTGAGATAATTTCCATAGTTCTTTTTTAATGATGTGAAGAGAGGCATTTTGGGGAAGAGTTGCTTGATACTTTGGACAGCACTGAAAGAGTCAGTAAGAATATCAGAGTTTTCTTCTAGTTCTCTACAGTGGATTAAGGTTTTGGTTATTGCTAATAATTCTCCTGAGTGAACACTACAAGTTGACGGCAGATGATAAGAAAAGTTTGTGTTTACCATAATCACTGCAGCTCCTACTCCATCTGGTGTTTTAAAAGCGTCGATGTAGATGTGATTGTAGTACCTGTAGTTGGATATCAGTGCAGAGAACGCTCTTTGGATTATGGCTGCAGTAGTTTGATTTTTCGGATAGTTAATCAGCATGGTGTTGCACTGCGGGAGATTAATTGTCCATGAAGGTAGAATATTCGAATTTAAGGGAAGGATGTTGACAGAATTATTTGGGTTTTTAGGTAGTTTGGATAATCTAGGATAGAGGGGTAACGGGATTTTGTCATTTTGTGCAAAGAGGTGGGTGAATCTATCAGCAAAGATGCAATGGTGAGAAGGGTTGTTCCTATTGGATGATATTCTTGCTACGTATGCTAGGATCATACTTTTTTGGCGGAGGTCTAGGGGTGGTTCATTGGCTTCCACAAGAAGGCTCTCCACGGGGGTGGTGCGAAATGCACCCAGGGCGATTCTGATAGCAGAATGTTGTATCAAAGTAAGAGTTTTAAGAAGTGAGGGTTTGGCAGTAGAGTATACAGTGCATCCATAGTTCAACTTGGATCTAATTAAGGCTGGATAACAGGTCAGTGAGGTGTTACAGTCAGCTCCCCAAGAATGATTTGACAGTGCTTTCAATAGATTCATCACTTTTTGACAGGAGAGTTTCAAATTTCTTATATGTGACTTCCAGTTGAGTCTTCTGTCGAAGGTCATTCCAAGGAATTTTATTTCTTCAACAAATTTTAGTTTTTGGGCATTCAGGATCAGGTCTGTGGGAAAGAATTCTGATTGCTTCGAGAAAAGAATGCATTTAGTTCTAGTTGTTGAAAAGTGAAAACCTGTACGTTCTGACCACCATTCGAGTCTTGTGAGTGCTTGTTGTAAAAGGATTTGTATTGTGCGTGTATTCTTACCGCTGGTAAAAATGACCAAGTCATCGGCGTAAAGTTGACCTTTCACTGGACAGTGAGCTGTTGACTCTAAATGAGAAAGATCCATCTTCCAAGAAATTCGCTATGAAAGCAAGAAGGTTTCCCTGGATTTGCCACGATTTCAGCTGGTTCAAAACGTGCCTTCTCCATACTGTATCGAACGCTCGGTTTATATCGGAGACGACAGCTATCAATTTATGGTTGTTTGCAAAGGCTTCATGAATGGTTGATTGCATAATTACTAGATTATCAGTGGTGAATCGATGTTTACGAAAACCACTTTGTTCAGGAATTATTGAGTTGTTCTGTTCCAGGAAGAATTGAAGTCTAGCGTTCAGAATTTTCTCTAGTACCTTGGGCATGGTACATGTCAGAGAGATAGGCCTGTATGATTGAGGGTTTGACCGTGGTTTATTTTCTTTCTGGAGAGGTAGAACAATAGCTTACAACCAGGTTGCAGGAAATTGGCGAGATTGAAAAATGTTGTTGAAGATTGTTAGAAGATAGAGGAAGTTTAGTCAAGAAAATATAAGGGATATCATCAGGTCCCGGGGAGGTACTTTTCACCTTAGCTGACACTTTTTCAAGTTCTTCCATGGTTATGTCAGCATTTAAGGGATTGCCATTGTCATCATCAATTGTCAGTGGCTCACCATCAATAATTTACCTTGACTCTAAGAATATGTCAGAGTAATGGGTGCTGCTAGAGTGCTGTTGAAAGTTGTCAGCTAGTAGGTTTGACATTTCATGGTTAGTAGTGATGATGTTTTCATTATTGATTAGTTGAGTCACTCCAAGTTTAGTTTTTGCTCTCTTAATTTAATTGATTTTCTGCCATACTTCAGAAACAGGGGTATTTTGGTTCATTGTAGATACGTAATGGATCCAAGATTCGCGTTTACTTCGTTTCAAGATGTATTTTTTACGTGCTCTGAGCTTATGGAATTCAATTTTATTTTCGATGGAGACATGTCTTTTCAATTTATTGAAAACTCGTTTACATTCAGTTGTTGCTTTTTAGCACTCATCATTCCACTATGGTCCTGGGTTATGATGCGAGACAATGGTACATTTTCCAATGGCCGAGTTTGCTGATTCAATAATGATGTTGGTAAATCTTTCAACTATTGAGTTGACGTTTTGCGCAGTTCTGCAAAATATATGAGAAAGTTTCTCCTCGATAAGGGCTGCATAATGTGTCCAATTGTCTTCATTTGCACGTTTAAGACGCCAATTTGGTTGGAATTCAGAACTAATGTCATAAGTAGTGCTACTTCTAATGTAATGCTACTTCATAAGTAATGCTACTTCTATTGAATTGGTCGAAACAGACTCCCCAAGATAAAGAGGAGCAAAAGGTTGGGTCACAGAGTGTCAGGTCAATGGCAGAATGATTGCCAGACATACTGTTGATTCGTGTTGCGTCACCTGTGTTAAGGAGAATAATATTGGATGAGTTGATGAAGTTTTCTAGAACAACTCCACGTCGGTTGGTGGAAGTACATCCCCATATTGGATTGTGCGCGTTGAAATCTCCCAACAGTATGTAAGGTTTAGACAACTGTTGAGCGAGCGATTTCAGATCTTCAATGTGAATTTCAGTATCAGGTGGAATGTATACGTTACAGACACATGCTTTGATGGGAGTTTTGATGAGTACCGCAATTGCCTCTATGTCAGTTCTCAATAGAATTTATTCAGTATCGACAGTTTTCTTGACATAAATGGTGACTCCCCCACTTGCCCTGAGTGGATTATTCCTTATTTTAAGAAAAGAACTGAAATTTTTCATTTCATAGGTTCGGCTCATTTTAAAATTGGTTTCTTGGAGACATATTACTGAGAGTTGTTCTTGATTTATTAGGAGTTGGAGCATTTCCAACTGAGGAAATACCCCATTTATATTCCATTGTAATATGAATGTTATATAACTAGACAATATGAGATGCTCAGAAAGTATCTTGAGAGAGATCGCTTTCGTATTCGGAGACAGAGTGGTTGGAGTTGGTTTCAAGTTCTTTGTTTAACTGCTTCAGTATTTTTTTCCGTAATTTAGTAATTCTAGTTTTTATGCTGCGATCTGTTAGAGTCGGGTATATTTTCGTTAGGATTCCGAAAAGTGCATGAACATTATCTGTGTAATCCCGAGCAATGCTGAGAGGGTCTGTTGATCCGAAAGTATTTTCCAAAAAACTAGAAATCTGGTGGAAATCCAATGGAAAAGGTGGCGATTCTTCCTCAAATAGTTTTCGTGCAGATTTAATGAGGAAGTTTATAGAGTGAGTGTTTTGATCACATTTCTTAGGTTTCTTGGTAGTCTGAGTGTTCGGTTTAGTAAAAGAAGGCTCAGCTGTTGGATTTTACTCAGTACTTTGAGTGGGAGATGGGCTGGCGATTTCTGATAAAGGGCGTTTTTGAGAAGGAATTTCAATTGAAATATGTGGTACCTGATGAGAGACGTTGTTTGATAAGGATTGGTTTCCAGTAGATTCTTCTGCAACATTATTAGGAGTTCCAGTAGCGTTTTCTTGACAGTAAGCCGCTACGTGGCCATTTTTTTTGCACTTGAAGCAAGTTAGTTGGTCTTCAGACAGAAAAATGCGATAGGGAGTGTCTTAAAATGAATTAATTATTGATTCAGGGTAGGATGCGTTGTCCTGTATATAGACCTGCCTGCAAAAGCTTAAAATATGGCTAAATTCGGGTTGTGCTATGCCAATTCTAAGAAAGGTGATTGGGGATACTAGGGTCAAGCCAAGGCTCTTAAGATTGTGATTATGGGGGAAAGATGGACTTACATTGCAAAGGATTGAACGGGTAGAAGGTGTGATAAGGTGTGAGGATTTGATGGATTACTATAATTTCTCCTCCGTGTTCCAGAAATGTTTCAACTACAGTGCGACTAGAAAGGTAGATGCATACTCTATTATTTGATATTCTCGAGGAGAAAATTATGTCCTTTGGTTGAACTTTGCTGTCCAAGGTGATGCTTTAATCTTGGATCTTGACTCCATCAATGGAACTGAACAGGATAGCCTGTTCTCTGGATGGGAATTTGAAAGCACGTACGGCAGTGAAATAGGTGTACGGATCGGGTGGTTGATTAATTTGAGTACTCCTTTAGTCAGTAGTATCTAGAGGATTTGGATCATTCATATTGCTTTCCCTTACTAATATTACTGGGGCTTATTTGAAGTTTGATCATACCTTTGCCTGAATACTGTCCAGTCCTATACAGCAGTAGAGAGATTCCCACCGAAAGTAATAAAAGTATCACCCCGTATCACTTCGATTGACAAAGAGAACAAAAAAAGGGACGAAGAAAGAACTTTGGCGAAACCAAAAAACTAAGACTTTCTGCAGATAGATATAAATAAATGCTCTGAATGCCTCCGTACACGACGGCTACTTGCATTAGATTTCTCTATAATTTTTGATAGAAGTGCTTTCAGTTCGTTTGTTATTTTTCAGACAAATAGATATCAATAAATGGTTATTCTAGGAGTAGGATGGACAAAACAGTTTTCACAATTATTCTCAGTACCTACATAATCAACTAAAGTGTCACTGTTATTAGTAATTCTGGTAGGATCCAATACTACTTGATCAGCAAACTTTGGGCGTTCATGAATATGATATCAGTAAAGAGGTGTATATAAGGTTCCTTCATCGGTTTTTTGGTTGTGAAGTAATATTTTTGTGTACTATGGTTGGTTTATTGTTGATAAATTTTATTGTTGCTGAATCATCACCATTTCTTATGAACTCTCCAAGTTTGGCTTTAATACGTTTTAAACATTCTTATTGAGCTTTGGTCTCCGAATATTTTTATTCCCGGGATTTTTGTTGATTTATTTCTTGAATCAAAAAAGCTCAGAATAACTTCAAATGGCCTAATTTTCGCTGCATTGAATTTTTCAACCCTGAATAGTTCAATATTGTTTTTGTTAACATTATAATCCTCTGAAATTAATTGAATTTCCTGCTTATCTTCTGAGTTACATTCATTTTGCGTATTTTTCTGGAATTCATTAATATTGTGACTCATTGAATTTGAGTTGTTTCAGTTCTGATACTTCCTTGATTAGGGCTGGTACTTTATAAAAACCAGCCTCACACTGTTCACAGAGAAAATTTCAGTTTTTTCCTGGTTTTCAACTGCATACATTTCATTTCGAATACTGTTGAGTTTCCACATTCACTGCACAGTAATAGTTTAGAACTATCACATGCAAATAACTGAACTTTTTATTGCACTTTCCAATAGTTGCCATATTTCAAAAAATGTAGGTAGATTTAAATTTCGAGCTCTAGCCTCCTACGAGGTACTGGACGGGCAGGGACGACATGTGGGTGGCAACGTGGTTCCTTTGTCGGTTTGGGATGTGTTCACAAGCACTGATTATTTATCTACGTTCGCTGTTTAAATTGAATACTTTGATATCATTTACCCTATAGATGATTGATATACACTAATACTGCTTGATAGTACACTTGAAAGTTAACTTTTATAGTTTATTATCACACTTTCTTTGTTCTAACTAGGAGCGCGTGGGAGACGTCTGTTCTCTTCGAAGGCTGAATACAATAATGAATCTAAATGAAGTACAAAACTGTTGATTCTGAAATAATCGTCAGTTGCTTGATGAAATGGAGATATTGAGTCGGAACGTTTGTTTATTCACTATTCTTAAAGATCTAATGTCAATATGAAATAATTCCGGTATATCTTTTGCGTTTTTGAATAATGCTGAGAATCTCGCAACTGAATTTTTCCGATCTATTTCAAATACTCGAAATAGTTAATCGATATGTTTTTCGTAGAAAGCAAATCAATACCCACAGCTTGGAGTTTATCAGCAATTGGTTCTAACTGAGAATAATATTTCTTTATAATTACTGAAGAAATTATAACATTCGAAAAATGCATTGTAGATAAAAGTTGAGAAGCAGTAGTTCTCGTTTCAGAGTCAAAAAGTACATTATTTGAAAATATGGTTTGTATTCTTGAGTGTAAGTCGATAATTTTATCAGAAAACATTCGAATCCATTTATGAAATTATAAAACAACAACAAAAATTAATTGGCGCTCCGGGGCGAATTCATTGATTCCAGTGGCGCATTTGCTTTTTCAGCTGCAAGAAAACCTCGATAAACCTGCAGCACCACATCATCTGAAGATCTTGAACTACCAATGTCCTCTCTCATGAAACAAAATGTAGGGTATCTCCAGAGGCTCTAATAAATTCAATACATCGCCAGAACACTCAGTAACATGACTATTGTAACGAATCTGAAGCCGCTCCTGACCGATATCTCAGCCAGCGAATAAACACATGACATCACCGCAAAAGGAATGCAGTCGACAAACCGCCGGTTAAATTCTAGTTGAGTACCGAAACCACTAGAGCCACGGATATATAAAGCCGGTTTCTCGTCCAGAGATTGCAGTTGAATTCAGAAAGCGAATCGAGCGGCTGAACAAGGAATTCAATTGTAACGCTCTTTCCGCGTTACGAGTCGCTTTGACGCCGAGTTCAGGTTACGAGTTGCCTCGGGCGCCATCTTTCGGCGTGATAAGCTCCACTTTCTCTGGGCAGCGTCAGTGAAGAAAGTAATACACCAGGGGTCACTATAGTATTGACTAAATGAACTGTAGCCAGTACGGCGGGCTTTAATTGCCGTCCTGGAGAAAGTATATGTTGTTTAATTTACAGTTCTGTACTCTCTAGCTCTCCGGTCGGCTCCTATCTTGGCTACGGTACTTCCAATCGATGAATAGAAGTGAAAATCGCTTCTGCGTACTCGAAAACCTATTGAACGAGTCAGTTTGAAAATCTGTCAAAATGACAGTTTGGCGGTATCGACGTATTTCGCTGTATTTCGAGGTAATTCCACCTCCGGAAGTGTTTTCAATCGGTTTTGGTGATATAACTCCCTGGATTTATTGTTTCTTCTTCTAATCGGTTTTCTCTCAACTTTCGGTAATCAACGGCCTCTGTATACCATAAAATCGGTCCCTGCTCGGGCGCCAAATTTGAAACCCTCTTTACGCGTTACCAGTCACTTTGACGCCGAGTTCAGGTCACGGGTTGCCTTGGGCGCCAGCTTTCGGCGTGGTGTGCTGCACGTGCTCTGGGCAGCGTCAGTGAAGAAAGTAATAAACCAGGGGTCACAATGGTATTGACTAAATCAACTGTAGCCAGTACGGCAGGCTTTAATTGCCGTCCTGGGTTCGAATCCTGGGTACCTGCTGCTTTTAGTTAGAAGTAAAATGAAACAAATAAATCAAACGTAATCAAATTTTTTTCAACACATCAATATGGGTTATACAGGTATCAAGAAAAATCAATCAATTACTATTTTTACAAGCGGAAGAAAGTGGAAAAAGATTACGCATTCATCATGCCAAGCATCGACAGACGGTTAAAAGACTACGGCAAACGGTGCACAAGCACAAGTGCTAAGCTCATTCAAAACTCTTATATGAGTGATTGTAAGTTCCAAAACAAATAGTAACTAGCCATATAAGGTGGTATCAACTTGGGGGATGTTTGGAACACGGCCCTAGACAAATTCTAACACCAACATAATAGCACACCCGTTATAATAATTATTCAGAATGTGGGGTGTTCATCACACGGCCCATGTAAAATAAAATCATTATATCGATATGAAGGGTGTTCAGCATATGGCCTTCTTCAAAATAAAATAATCAACACATAGAATATAATTGTCCACTTGATATATTATATCAAGGGTGTTCTTCACACGGCCTTTAAAAAACGGACAATTATTTGTCAAAATATCAAACGAACTGAGAACCACTACTTTATATCTCACACTTTTCTTTCTGTTATCCACTTACTTCAGTCACGGTCAACTAAATAACGGAGCAATAATATAAACTCAAAATAAAAAAGCTGTTTCTACCTGACTGGGAAATTAGTAACTTCGTTACAATAGTTATGGATGGAAAACTATTTTTTATGAGACACCCCGTATATTTCAATAGAGCTTGAAATTACTTTTCTGAAAATGTAGCACACTTGATGATTTGCTAAAGTTATCTTTCAAATACAGAGCTTCTAGGTTTTTTAATGTGCTACATTTTTAGAAAGGTAATTTTAAGCTCTATTGAAATATGCAGGAATCTACAGGGTGCCTCATTAAATAAAAATGTTTTCCATCAATAACTATTGATATCTCATTTGAAAAAAATTAAGTTTTTTACACACCATTGAATTCTACGTAAAAAAGTGCTTTGGAAATGTAAGAAATTTTTGACAGGAAAAAAGTTACAGCACATTTTCGAAAAAACTCAGAAACAATGATAGATATCACCATAAGTGCTGAATTATGTTTTCTTTGTAATACACTTGAACTATGTTTCAATTGTTAGCTCTATATCTAACTTAAGGTTTTTTTTCAGTTACTCTCCTGGCTTGCTGCACCCAAGTTTACTTTATTTAATTTTTTGTTTACTCACTTCAGGTGTTTCTAGTTGATAAATTAGTACTGTATTCATATATATGTGTATGTATGTATTTATATATGTATATGTAATGTGTGTATATAGACAGATATAAACTGTAACATGCTTGTTAATAATATTAATATGTGTTGTTATTGGGATTTATTCCTGTTTAGACATTAAACAATTTTTTTTTATAAGTTAGGTATAAAATTTGACCCTCAGACACAGCCTTCAGTTTTCATCCATCTAGTTTGAAAACAGGAATTCCCCTTTGAAAGTGTCCAATTTGGCTCACTCTGTACAATGTAAGTGGATGAGTTTTTTTAAATATATTAATGATCTTCCGTCCCTATGAATTTTTCTATCGATTCATCTGACTCTTCAGTTTGAACAACTTCTTTTTTTGGAATTTTAAATGAGACATAACAGTTTTGTATCCTGTGAAGTGCAGTCTGTTCTTGGAATCTACCTTAAGCATTTTAACATTGATCACTGCCCTCGACAAATTGTAGTTTAGAATGTGACAATCATCACTAACATTTTTAATGCGAAGGGTTGATATAAGGTTTCCCGAATAGAGTAACTTCTAACTTCAGTGACTCTTCATCGAAGATTAATTTTAACATCAAGAAAGAAGAAAGTAATGACTTTTATGGAATTGTGTCAAAATGTACAACTCAATTTAGGGTGCAAAACTGACACGACAAAAATCGCAGAATTTTATTATGACTCAAAAAATAATTTACATCTGTGGTAATAACATGAAAAAAACAATTACATTATAAATTGTGAGACAATTTTTTTAAGAAGGTGGAGAAGGTTCACATAGTAATAATATTTATTTATAATTCATATTAAACTTACACAATGATACATAGTATTTTTATTTGAAAATCGAAGGTTCAAAATGTCGATCAACAAATCAAACTGACGACTATAAAAATATTTTTGGCCTTTCGCCCATTGGGATTTTTAAAGGGTGTCTTCTATAAAAAAGCGAGCGCTTTCGGCAGCTGGTCGTGCTATCATCATTAAGGCTCTACTCAAACTGAACGTGTCAACCTCCTGTTTGTCCTTTTATGAGGTCCGAACACAAAAATAAACAGCTATGAAAAAGAAGACAAAAACCTAAACGAGGTGTACAGCATACAATGCTAGGACTGCAACAAATTCTATAATATAATTGTTAATTGTTATTTTAAGCCATTCATTTTCAATTCTTCTTTTTATTTGTTTCAGGGATTTCAAATCATTTTATATAATAGACAATGGAAGTCCGAACTAGTGAAATTCATCATGAAACAT